>PISX010015334.1:16053-50037 GCA_004024625.1 Mellivora capensis | reverse complement strand
GATATTTGCAAATGACAGTACAGACAAAAGGTTGATATCCAGGATCTATAAAGAACTTCTCAAACTCAACACATGCAAAACAGATAATCACATCACAAAATGGGCAGAAGATATGAACAGACACTTCTCCAATGAAGACATACAAATGGCTATCAGACACATGAAAAAATGTTCATCATCACTAGCCATCAGGGAGATTGAAATTAAAACCACATTGAGATACCACCTCACACCAGTTAGAATGGCCAAAATCAGCAAGGCAGGAAACAACGTGTGTTGGAGAGGATGTGGAGAAAGGGGAACCCTCTTACACTGTTGGTTGGAATGCAAGTTGGTGCAGCCACTCTGGAGAACAGTGTGGAGGTTCCTCAAGAAGTTAAAAATAGAGCTTCCCTATGACCCTGCAATTGCGCTACTGGGTATTTACCCCAAAGATAAAGATGTGGTGAAAAGAAGTGCCATCTGTACCCCAATGTTTACAGCAGCAATGGCCACGGTCGCCAAACTGTGGAAAGAACCAAGATGCCCTTCAACAGACAAATGGATAAAGAAGATGTGGTCCATATACACTATGGAGTATTATGCCTCCATCAGAAAGGATGAATACCAGACTTTTGTAGCAACATGGACGGGACTGGAAGAGATTATGCTGAGTGAAATAAGTCAAGCAGAAAGAGTCAATTATCATATGGTTTCACTTATTTGTGGAGCATAACAAATAACACGCAGGACATGGGGAGATGGAGAGGAGAAGGGAGTTGAGGGAAATTGGGGGGGAGATGAACCATGAGAGACTATGGACTCTGAAAAACAACCTGAGGGTTTTGAAGGGGCGGGGGTGGGAGGTTGGGGGAGCCTGATGGTGGGTATTGTGGAGGGCACACATTGCATGGAGCACTGGGTGTGTTGTAAAACTATGAACTCTGTTACGCTGAAAAGAAATAAAAAAAATATATATTAAAAAAAAGAAAAGAAAAGAAGGCAAATCTGGTTAATTCACGGTATTTTTTTCTCATTTATTTGTCCTACAAATGTGTGTCAAGCTGGATTTGATATCTCATCTGTCGAACACCCATACCATGATACTATCTTGGTTGTGATAAATACGTTAATTAAAATGAAACAGTTTGTATTATCTCCAGTGCTCCCATAAAGCCATAGTTTACATGTGTGTTGAAAATAAGTTTCATTCCTGATAAACGACTTTAGGTAAAACCTAATTGTGGACACCAGTTTGCATCTCAGCTATAGAGAATGTCATAAACATTTTCCTTAATTTTTATTTGCCTTCTATCCACTTTCTATCTATGATTCCCAGCCATATTTTCTAGACATCCTGAAATCCCTATCTGTAGATGAGGTTGCAAGAAGTCTAGAAAAAATATTCTCTAAGGCTACATATTCTTAGAATATCTCACAAGAATCAACCCCATCCACATGTTCTAAAGTCACTTAAACTTACCTTCCAAAGTTGCATATTATTTATTTTCAGCCTTCTTTAAATATCATTGCATATGATATATTATTCTCTATTTTTTTCTAATATCTTTAGTAATTAAATTATTTATTTTAAAAATACATACTTTGAGGCAGACTTCTTGGATGGCAGTTTGAAAAGATCATGTAAACCTCTCCCCCAAAGAGATATCTATTAATCTGTTCAAAATTAGCAAAGGTTATCATTCAAAGTCCCTGCAACTTATCAAAGGACTTATAAAATATTGAGAAGCATTTATTCAACAAAATCTACAGAAAATTTGTAAGAACAATGGCAGTGTGTCATTCCTAGTAGGGACTAAACCCATATCTTCCACATCTTTTCCTTGCAAGAGAGCTACTTCAGCTCTCTCAACAGCCAAATGACATTTCCCCTCTCTCACAGCTGCCTGGAGTAGAAAACCTGTTCTAGGTGGATTTGACAACAGATTGGTATCTGCAGATCATATTTTTCACAACTCCATGTTTTAGAAGACCTATATTGAGTGGTGGTGACAGGTGCCCCAGAATTATTTCTTCTTTAAATGTTTGATAAAATATACCAGTGAAGCCACCTGACCAGGTTTTAATACACTGGGAGATTTGTTTTATTACTGATTCAGTGTCCTTACTATAATTGTTGTGTTCAGATTTTCTATTTCTTTCCGATTCAATCTTGCTGCATTACATGTTTCTAAAATGTTTTCATTTCATATAGGTTGGTCAATGTGTTAATTTCCAGTTAATAGTAGCCTCTTATCATCTTTTCTTTTTCTGTGCTATCAGTTATATTACCTCCTCTTTCATCTGATTTTATTTAAGTTATCTCTCTTTTCTTCTTAGTGAATCTAGATTAAAAAAAGTCAGTTTTGTTTATTTTTTTCAAAAAGCAGCTCCTAGTGTTATTTATTTTTTCCATTGTCCTTTTAGTCTCTATTTCATTTATTTCTACTGCAATTTTTATTATTTCCTTCCCATACAACTTAAGGTTTAGTCTGTACTTCTTTTTCTGATTCCATATGTGTAAAATTAGGTTATTTATCTGATACACTTTTGTCTCTTGGTGTAGGCATTTATTACTATGATCTTCCCTCTTAAAACTGTTTTTACTGCACCCATAAGTTTTGGTATGTGATGTTTCCATTTTCATTTGTCTCAAGGTTTTTGGTTTTTTTTTTTTAATTTCTCCTTTGATTTTATCACTGTAGTCAGGAAAGATACTTGCTATGATTTCGATCTTAAATTTATTGAGACTTGTTTTGTGGCCTAACATAGCTTCAATCCTGGACAATGTGTCATGTGCACTTGAGACGAATGTTGCTTTTGGATGGAATGTTCTATATATATTAAGTACATCTAGTCTAATGTGTTATATAAGGCCAATGTTTCCTTATTGATTTCCTGTCTGTTTTTCTTTCCTTTTCTTTTTTTTTGTTAACATGTAATGTATTATTTGTTTCATGGGTACATGTCTGTGAATCAATAATCTTACACAATTCACAGCACTCACCACAGCACATACCCTCTCCATTTCCTGTATGGACCATCTATCCATGAATAATAGGGCATTAAAGTCCCCAACTATTATTGTATTCAGTTTATTTCTCTCTTTAAATATGTTTATATTTGCTTTGTACATAAAAGTGTACATATGTTCAGTGCATATAATATTTGAAAGGCACATATACGAAAAGTCAAAAATAATGAAACAATCATGTATCAATTTCTAAAGTCTAATAGTCGGCTGTGATACCAGTATAGACAGATCAGTCAAAAACTTGAAAGTATGTTCAGGGGAAAAAAAGATAGTTAAGGAGATTGCAGATAAACTACAGATATTCCTGCTGGTTGGGAAATATGGGCATCTCTAAGTCTTTGCCCTCTGAAGAGCAATTGGAGAGAAAAATTTCTGAGGTACAAGTTCCTGGTTAAATGTATCACAAATTCATTTACTCCATAAATGCAGAAAATAGTCTAAAAACAATACATAGATTCAACAGTGAAAGTTGGAGACCTTAAAAGTTCAAGAGTCAGTGACTACATAGTGGCTGACCATTAAATAGTGGCCAACCCAGGGGCAAGCCCTGAGATTCATGTTTAAAGATACAAATGAGAAAAAAAAATGATTGGGCTATCAGGAGCTGCACTCTGTGGAAAAAAATACATTAGTGAACTAGTCTAGAAAACGTATTAAATCAATAAATAAGACAACAACAATTTCTAGAGGGATCAGTATCCAGAAAAGCTATAATATTTTATCTAAAATGCCAAGTTTTTTAAAAAAAATTTAGATACTCAAAGAACTAGAAGCTGATCACCCTTCACATACACACTAAAAATGTATTTTAGAAGACCTAGATTTGGGACTTAGCAATAATAAATCTATCCAATTATGAGTCATTGATTAACAAGATTGTGTCTATAATTCAATGGCAACAGACTAGTCTCTCAAAAATAGTTTTTGGACACTGTATTTAAACATAGAAAGAAATGAAGTTGGACCTGAACTCGTACCACATAAAAAATTCACTGACAATGAATCAAAGACTTAAATGTAAGAGTGAAAACCATAAAAATTATAAAACACATAGAAGTAAATTTTCATTTTACTAGACAACAGTTTCTTCAGTATGACACCAAATGCACAAGCTGTAAAAGAAAAGAAAAAGCAAACAGGACTTCATAAAAATTAAAATTTCTGTACATCAAAGAACACTATCCAAGAAGTGTAAAGACAACTTATGGATGGTAGGACACATTTGGAAAACATACCTAATAAAAGTCTAATATCCAAAATATATAAATAATACCTGCATTTAATAACAAAAAGATAAAATACCTAAATTAAAAAAAAAATACTTTATTTATTTATTTGACAGAGAGAGAGAGATCATGAGTAGGAAGAGAGGCAGACAGAGAGAGGGGGAAGCAGGCTCCCTGCTGAGCAGAGAGCCCAATGTGGGGTTCAATCCCAGGACCCCAGGATCATGACCTGAGCTGAAGGCAGAGGCTTTAACCCACTGAGCCACCCAGGCGCCCCATGAAATACCCAAATTTTTAAATGGAAAAATATTTGAATAGACATTTTCTTTGCAAAATTCTATATTTTTTGAAATACTTCATTATTTTAAAAACCAGTCCTATCTCATTATTACATTTTTCCTTTTAAATAACATCGTAAATTACTACATATATTTTACCATTTGTTTTCGCTAAATAAATTTGAGTAATCTGCTTTTTAAAAAGGACAAAAACAAAAGGGAAAAAAGATAAATTGAACTTCATCAAAATTAAAAATATTTGTGTATGAGAGAGCACCATAAACAAAGTGTAAGGTAACCTATAGATTAGAAGAAAATATTTTCAAGCTATATACTTGATAAATGTTAAAGTTCAGTATGTATAAGAAGCCCCTGCAACTCAATAGCAAGAAACAAATAATGAAAAAGTAGTAAAAGAGCTGACTGGATTTTTTTTTCAAGTAAGACATCTGGATGTCTAGCAAATACATTAAAAGATCCCCAATGAGATACAGTTTGTACCTGTTATCATGGCTACTATCAAAAAGTCTAAAAACAAGTGTTGGCAAGGATGAGGACAAAAGAAAATAAATCCTGTACACCATTTGTAGGAGTGTAAGTTGATTCTTCTTTTGTGGAAAACGGTATAGAGATTCCTCAGCAATCAAAAATAAAACTTCCATATGATCCAGCAATACCATTTCTGGGTATATATTGAAAGGAAGTAAAAATAGGATATCAAAGAGATATAGTCACTCCTATGTTTGTTGCAATACTAATCAAAAAGCCAAGCTATGAAAACGACTTGAGTGTTTCTAGCCATTCATCAGAACAAGGTACTGATTGAAATATAACCCATGAGAAATTATACTAGTTACCAAACATGCATAAATATAGCCTTAAGAAAAACAAGTACTAGGAACAGGCCTCTGGTGGAGAGGATGATTTATGTCCTTGAAGCCGAGCAGCTGGGAATGACCAGCCTACTCAGGGTGGAATGCCACCTGCCTCTTTTTTTCTTTTATCTCCTCTTCTCCAGAGATCATTATTGTTAATTAGATGACCCCTTTAAATGTGTTTACTCAACCACAAATTCTACACTGCTTTATCGGGCATATTTTGCTTTTCTTCTTGCTTATCTAAAATTCACATTCCTAGTTGCTTATCTACAAGGCATATGGTTAATCTTCTGCAACATCTTTGGAGTGCCTGGGTGGCTCAGTGGGTTAAGCCTCTGCCTTCATCTCAGGTCATGATCTCAGGGTTCTGGGATCGAGCCCCACATTGGGCTCTCTGCTCAGCGGGGAGCCTGCTTCCCCCACTCTCCCTCTGTCTGCCTCTCTGCCTACTTGTGATCTCTGTCAAATAAATAAATAAAATCTTAAAAAAATCTTCTTCAACATCTTTGTTGATTGTTATCTTGTATCTAATAAATACAGGACTGAGGAGTCTAGCAACAGTCTTCTCAACTGCTGACCTCTGCTCCCTTTCTCTTGCAGCTGACTTATTTGTGCCTCATTCTTCTCCCATGCACCATCAAGAACCAGCAAGTGTTCTTTGACAAACTAATGAATAAAGGAATTATGGTCTATTTCATATATATCAGCCTTAATAATAAAAGGAAATCCAGACATTTGTAACAAAATGGTTCAAACTGTAAGACACTCTTCTGAGTGAAACAAGCAAAATAACAGAAATAAAAGTACTGCATCATGTCACCTGCATGTGAAATCTAAAAATAAAAAATAAAATACACAGAAGTAGAGAGTAGAATGGTGGTTACCAGGGTCGAGGGGGTTGAGAAAATGGGGAGATAGTGGTCAAATAATACAAAGTTTCAGTTATGAAGGATAAATAATTTCTAGAGATCTAATGTACAGCATGGTGGCTATATTTAATAATATCCTATTGTATATTTGAAGGTTGCCTTGCAAATAGATAAGTAGATAAAATATAATGACGTGAAGGGATGAATATGCTGTTTAGCTTAATAGTAGTAATCATTTCACAATGTATATCAAAACATATTTTACACCTAAAACATACACACTTTTTATTTTAAAAAAATGAGAAGTACCCTTGAATTCCCAAATACTTGTTGATGAAACATCTTTTCCACAAACATTCTTTTACTATTATTATTATATCATTATTATTTTCAGTCAACCAACATATCATTAATTTTTGATGTAGTGATCAACGTTTCATTAGTTGCATATAACACCCAGTGCTCATCACAACATATGCCATCCTTAATACCCATCACCTGGTTACCCCAATCCCCAACCCCCTCACTTCTGTAACCCTCAGTTTGTTTCCTGGAGTTCCTTTAGAAAGCACTAACAGGTAGAGAACTTTTTTAGTTAATGATAAAAATAATTCTTCAGTGAAATAAAAATTAAAATGGCTTGGACTTTAGATTTGAAAGGAAAAATGAGGGGTCAAGATGGCAGAGGAGTGGGGGACTCTGTTTCAACCAGTCCCCTGAATTTAGCTGGATATCTACTAAGCCAGTCTGAACACCCATGAAATTAGCCAGAGATGTAAGATTATACGTCTGGATCTCTACAGTGGCAAAGGACCTTCAGTCAAGATGTACAAGATGAAGCTGTGATTGTGTGGGCATATATCAGAGGGTATACAGAAGGAGGAGGGGCCCACCAAAAGCCACCCACTGGAAATGGGTGGGGTAATATAATACCCCAGTGCAAAAAATTTCTGTACCTGGGGGCCAGCAATAGCTTGCAGAGCAGTGGTCATGGGACAATAAGGACCTGATAACAGTGCTCAAAGAGAATCCATGAGTTTAAGGGGCAAACACCATGACCGGGATGGCCCCATGTGCAGACTTGTACCTTTGGACCTGGGGGGCTGGCTGTCACTGCAGCCACCAACGCCACCACTGCCACCACTACCCACACATGGTCAGACTGGGATCACTCGCAGTTTTGAGGTATGGGGCAGAGACAAGTAGGGGCCTGGCTCAACAATTGAAAGAATTGCTGGGAGGCACCTGGGTGGCTCAGTGGGTTGAGCCTCTGCCTTCAGCTCAGGTCATGATCTCAGGGTACTGGGATGAAGCCCCACATCAGGCTCTCTGCTCATCAGGGAGTGTGCTTCCCCCTCTCTCTCTGCCTGCCTCTCTGCCTACTTGTGATCTCTCTCTCTGTGTCAAATAAATAAAATCTTAAAAAAAAAAAGAAAGAAAGCATTGCTGGGATCGTGCACTGCCTGTGAGAGGCTGCAGTCTTTAGCGACACTTACAGAGGGGGAAACTGTGTGTTCTGGAGGGTTTAGAAAGGAGCAGAATGTGGCTTCTCTCCCTGGTCCTCAGAGGTCTGAGTGAGGATATTTTCCTTTGCCATGACCCTCCAATAAGGTGTGAAAAGGCACCAGAGAACAGAAGCTGTCAGAGAACAAAAGCCCAAAAAACCCATTTCCACAGAGCCCAGTCCCTTGATAGGGGGCAAGATAACTCCACCCACTAAGAGTTGCCTGAAAAACAATGCAACAGGCCCTTCCTGCAGAAGACAAGCTGGAATAACAAGAGGATGATAACCTGAGGGTCCCCATAAAAATGTAAAACCCCAACACCAGGGGAAAATAGAATACTGAACTCCTGATGTTGCCTCATGGCCTGTGTATTTCTTAGATACAAATTTTTATTCTTTCAAATGTTTCTTCTCTGTTTTTTCTCTTTTTACCTACTTAATATTTCAACTAGGTGTTTAATACAAAACATTCCACAGTAAATTTTTAACTTCTACTGTTACACACATATACTTTTTTCTTTTATATAGATATAGAGATATAAATATAGATAGATATTGATATTGATATATAGATATAAGCATCAGTGTAGTGAATTTCCCTATTCAACACTTTCATATACATTATATATATATAATACATATATTGTATGTGTGTATGTGTGTGTGTGTGTGTGCGCACACACACACACACACACAAGTTTTAATTTCGCTGTAACTCTGAGAAGTAGTATTGTCTAACAAAGAAAACAAAATACATACAGGAAGAACTGAAACAATTTACCTCACCCACATTAAGAGATTCTAACCTCCCCTCATTCTTTTTTCGCTTTTTTTAAAACTTTATACAACTTTTTATTTTACTTTATTTTTTTCAGTGTTCTAAAATTCATTGTTTATGCACCACACCCAGTGCTCCATGCAATACACACCCTCCTTAATACCAAACACCAGGCTCACACAACCCCCATCCCCCCTCCAAAACCCTCAGTTTGTTTCTCAGAGCCCATAGTCTCTAATGGTTTGTCTCCCCCTCCGATTTCCCCTCTCTCACTTCTCCTCTCCATCTCCCTGTGTCCTCCGTGTTATTCCTTATGCGCCACAAGTAAGTGAAACTATAGGATAATTGACTCTCTCTGCTTGACTTATTTCACTCAGCATAATCTCTTCCAGTCCTTTCCATGTTGATACAAAAGTTAGGTATTCATCTTTTCTGATGGAGGCATAATACTCCATAGTGAATATGGACCACATCTTCTTTATCCATTCGTCGGTTGAAGGGCATCTTTGTTCTTTCCAGAGTTTGGTGACTGTGGCCATTGCTACTATGAACATTGGGATACTAGCCCTTCTTTTCACTACACCTGTATCTTTGGGGGTAAATACCCAGTAGTGCAATTGCAGGGTCATAGGGAAGCTCTATTTTTAATTTCTTAAGGAATCTCCACACTTTTTTCCAAAGTGGTTGCACCAACTTATATTCCCACCAACAGTGTAAGAGGGTTACCCTTTCTCCACATCCTCTCCAACACTTATTATTTAGTCTTGTTAATTTTGGCCATTCATGATGTAAGATGGTATCTCAATGTGGTTTTTATTTGAATCTCCCTGATGGCTCATGATGATGAACATTTTTTCATCTGCTTATTAGTCATTTGTATGTCTTTTTTGGAGAAGTGTCTGTTCATATCTTCTGCTCACTTTTTGATGTGGTTATCTGTTGTCCGTCTGTTGAGTTTGAGGAGTTCTTTATAGATCTTGGTTATCAGCCCTTTGTCTGTAGTGTCATTTGCAAATATCTTCTCCCATTCCGTGGGTTGCCTCCTTCTTTTGTTGATTGTTTCCTTTGCTGTGCAGAATATTTTGATCTTGATGAAGTCCCAAAAGTTCATTTTTTGCCTTTGTTTCCTTTGCCTTTGGAGACATGTCTTGAAAGAAGTTTCTGTGGCCAATATCGAAGAGTTTACTGCCTATGTTCTCCTCTAGGATTTTGATAGATTCCTGCTTCACATTGAGGTCTTTTAGCCATTTAAAGTTTACCTTTGTGTATGGTGTAAGAGAACAATCAAGTTTCATTCTTCTATACATAGCTGTCCAATTTTCCCAGCACCATTTATTGAAGAGACTATCTTTTTTTCCACTGTGTATTTTTTCCTGCTTTGTCAAAGATTATTTAACTTAGAGTTGAGGGTCCATATCTGGGCTCTCTACTCTGTTCCACTGGTCTATGTGTCTGTTTTTGTGCCAGCGCCATGATGTCTTGGTGATTGCAGCTTTGTAGTAAAGCTTGAAATCAAGCAATGTGATGCCCCCAGTTTCGTTTTTATTTTTCAACATTTCCTTAGCAATTTGGGGTCTCTTTTGATTCGATACAAATTTTAGGATTATTATGCTCCAGCTCTTTGAAAAATGCCGGTGGAATTTGGATCACAAAGGTATTGAAAGTATAGATTGCTCTAGGCAGTACAGACATTTTAAAAATGTTTATTCTCCAGATCCATGAGCATGGAATGCCCTTCCATCTTTTTGTGTCATTTTCAATTTCTTTCATGAGTGTTCTGTAGTTCCTCAAGTACAGATCCTTTATCTCTTTGGTTAGGTTTATTCCCAGGTATCTTATGGTTTTTGGTGCTATAGTAAATGGAATTGATTCCCTAATTTCCCTTTTTATATTTTCATTGTTACTGTATAAGAAAGCAACTGATTTCCGTACATTGATTTTGTATCGTGCCACATTACTGAATTGCTGTATGAGTTCTAGTAGTTTGGGAGTGGAGTCCTTTGGGTTTTCCATATAAAGTATCATGTCATCTGCAAAGAGAGAGAATTTGAGTTCTTCTTTGCCAATTTGAATACCTTTTATTTCTTTTTGTTGTCTGACTGCTGTTGCTAGGACTTCTAGTATTATGATGAACACCAACGGTGAAAGTGGACATCCTTGTCATGTTCTGGATATCAAAGGGAAGAATGTCAGCTTTTCCCCAGTGAGGATGATATTCACTGTGGGTTTTTCGTTGATAGATTTTATGAAGTTGAGAAATGTTCCCTCTATCCCTGTACTTTGAAGAACTTTAATAAGGAATGGATGCTGTATTTGTCAAATGCTTTCTGCATCAATTGAAAGGACCATGTGGTTCTTCTCTCTTCTCTTATTGATTTGTTCTATCACATTGATTGATTTGCGAATGTTGAACCACCCTTGCCTCCCAGGGATAAATCCCACCTGGTCATTGTGGATAATCTTTTTACTTTACTGTTGGATCATATTAGCTAGGATCTTGTTGAGAATCTTGGTGTCCCTATTAATCAGGGATATTGGTCTGAAATTCTCCTTTTTGGTGGGGTCTTTCCTGTTTTGGGGATCAGGGTAATGCTGGTTTTATAAAAAGAGTCCGGAAGTTTTACTTCTGTTTCTCTTTTTTGAAGCACCTTCAGGAGAATAGGTATCATTTCTTCTTTGAACGTTTGGTAGAATTCTCCAAGGAATCCATCATGTCCTGGGCTCTTGTTTTTTGGTAGGTTTTTGATCACTGCTTCAATCTTGTTACTAGATATTGGTCTATTTTATTCTTGGGTTTCATTTTGGCTGGATTTTCGTAGTGGTGGCTTCTGATCACTCCAAACTTTCCCAGGGTGCACCTTTCCTGGATTGTGATTAATATTTTCAGCTCTGTACATTTCCTCAACCACCCCTCAACAGAATGACTATGAGGGGGAACTCCCAACTAAGAAAAGAACCAGAGACAATGGCCTCTTCTGCAAACCTAATGAATATGGATATAAGCAAGATGTGAGAAATAGACTTCAGGGTAACAGTTATGAAAACAATAGCTAGGCTGGAGAAAACCATTAATGGCGACATAGATTGTCTAAGGGCAGAAATGAGAGTTAAACAGGCAAAACTTAAAAATGCTATAAATGAGATGCAGTCAAAACTAGATACTCTAACAGCTAGGGTAAATGAGGCAGGAGAATGAATTAGTGATTTAGAAGACAAAGTGATAGAAAGGAAGGAACATGAGGAAGCCTGGAACAAACACATTAAGATCCATGAAAAGAGAATTAGAGAAATAAATGACACCATGAAAAGTTCCAATGTCAGAATTATTAGAATCCCTGAGGTGGTGGCGAAAGAGAGAAAACTAGAAGATATATTTGAGCAAAATGTAGCTGAGAACTTCCCTAATTGGGGAATGAAACAAGCATTAATGTCCTAGAGGCGGAGAGGACCCCTCTCAAGATCGAGGACAACAGATCAATGTCCCACCATTTAATAGTAAATCTTGCAAATCTTAGGACCAAGGAAACCATCTTAAGGGCAGTTAGGGGGAAGAGATGCTTTGCATAAAGAGACAGGAACATCAGAATAACGTCAGACCTGTCCACAGAGACCTGACAATCCAGAAATAGCTGGAAATACATATTCAGGGTACTAAATGAGAAGAACATGCAACCAAGAATGTTTTATCCAGGAAGGCTGTCATTCAGAATGGATGGAAAGATAGAGATCTTCCAGGTCTGGCAAAAAACTGAAAGAATATGTGACCACTAAGCCAGCCCTGCAAGAAATATTAAAGTGGTGGGGCGTCCTATAAAAGGAGAAAGACAAAAAAAAAGGAGAAAGACCTCATGAGTGCTATAGAACAGAAATTTACAGAGACAATATATAGAAATAAGGACGTCACAGGCAATATGGCAACAATAAAATAATGTCTTCCAACAATTATCCTCAACATGAATAGCCTAAATGCTCCCATGAAATGGACCAGGGTGGTAAATGTGATGAAAAGTCAGGACCATCTGACAAATGTTCCCTCTATCCCTGTACTTTGAAGAACTTTAATAAGGAATGGATGCTGTATTTGTCAAATGTTTTCTGCATCAATTGAGAGGACCATGTGGTTCTTCTCTCTTCTTTTATTGATTTGTTCTATCACATTGATTGATTTGCGAATGTTGAACCACCCTTGCATCCCAGGGATAAATCCCACCTGGTCATTGTGGATAATCTTTTTACTTTACTGTTGGATCATAGGAGACTCATTTTGAATCTAAGGATACATCTAGACTGAAACTGAAGGGACTGAGAACCATTTTTCATGCCAATGGATCTCAAAAGAAAGCTGGGTAGCAATTCTCATATAAGAAAAATTCAATTTTAAGCTGAGAACTGTAGTTAGAGATACATAATGATACTATATCATTCTTAAAGGCTCAATACAACAAGAGGTTCTAATAATTGTAAATATCCATGCCCCCCAACATGGGAGTAGGCAACTAAATATATAGGCCAACTGTTAACCAAAATAAAGGGACATATTGATAACAATACATTAATAGTAGGAGACCTCAACATTCCACTCTAAGCAATAGACAAAACACCTAAGCAGAAAATCAACATATAAACAAGAGCTTTTAATGACACACTGGACCTGATGGCCATCATGGATATATACAGAATATTCCACCCTAACACAACAGAATTCTCATTCTTCTCGAGCTCACATGGAACTTTCTCCAGAAGAGACCACATATTGTGTCACAGGTCAGGTCTCAAATGATACCAAAAGATTAAAATTATTTCTTGCATATTCTCAGACTGCAGTGCTTTGAAACTGGTACTCAATCACAAGAAAAAGGTTGAAAGAAATTCAAACACTTGGAAGCTAAAGACCATCCTGCTTAAGAATGTTTGGGTCAACCAGGAAATCAAAGAACTTAAAAAATTCATGGAAAACAATGAGAACAAAAACACATTGTTCCAAAACCTATGGGATATAGCAAAGAGAGTCCTAAAGGAAAAATACATAACCACCCAAGCTTCACTCAAAAAGAATAGAAAAATCCTGAATACACAAATTGGGTTTATACCTTAAAGAACTGGACAATGAACAACAAATTTAGCCTAATTCATGGATGAGGATGGAACTAATTAAGATTAAAGCAGAGATCAATGAGTTGGAAACCAGAAATACAGGAGACAAGATGGTGGAGAATGTGGAGGAGGCGCCTTTTCAACCTGTACCCTAAAGAGAGCTGATTACCTACCAAAGAACTCCAATCACCCATGAAATCAGACTGAGATTAGAATTATACATGTCTGGATCTCTATGGGGGCAGAAGATGCCAGTGGGCAGGTAAAGCGGAGTGGGAACATCGGACTGGTATTGGAAGATAAACAAAAGGGGGAGGGAGCCACCAGAAGTGACCCATTGGAAAGTAATACTCCAATATGAGAGTGCCCTGAGACTGGGGACCAGCACTAACTTGGAGTCTGGTTGAAAGCATTCAAAAAGAGCAAAAGATCATGGGGGGAACTTGTGGGAATCAGGCTGGTTAGGGACAGGGGTTTAAGTCCCCAGACTGAGGACAACCACCCCTGATGCTGAACCAGAGACAGTGCGGCGAAGAAACCAGGTCTTGGTCCCTGAGCCCCGAGCACACCTGAGGGTGCATGAGGTGCGGCTCCTGTGAGGGGCTGGGAGCCTCGCCAGCTGTCAGAAACACAGCCTTTTTGCAGTCCCCACGTGTGTGCCCTATCAGAGCCTGAGTCGCGCCCCACACACTTCCCTGAGAGTGGCGCAGGCAGGCGCCAGCCCCCCGCTCTCGAACCTGGAAAGTCTGAGTGCTCCCAGCCTGGGCCAGTGGGAAAATCACAGAGTGTGATCACTGCTTGGGACCTTTCTGGCAGTCTAGAGCTGCCCAGACAGCCGCTGCTGTTGTGGTTTTGAGTACAAGCAGGAGTTCCTGTGTCGCCAGGGACCATGACTTGGAACGTGCTCTGCCAGTGGCCAAGGGGGAATTTATGTGCTCTGCAGGACCCAGAGGGGAACAGAATGAGGCTTCTCTCTGAGAGGGAGGTCTGGGGGCAGTTTACTTTCCTCTAAATCCCCCAAAACCATCAAAAGCTGTCAAGGCAAGAGAAAACAAAAGAACAAACAAACATAAAAACCTCCAGAGAACAAAAGCCTGGAAAACCAGTTTCCTCAGAACCCACCCCCTTGAGGGGGTGGGGAGGACTTAACTCAGGAAACACTGCTTGAAAACCCACATGGCAGGCCCCTCCCCCAGAAAGCAAACTGGAAAAAAAAAAAAAAAAAAGAAAAAAAAGAAGACAAGAGAGCAATCACCACGACTTCAAGGATACAACTTTTATTTGTAATTCATTCCCACTATTCTAATTCATTTTTTAAATTTCTTATATAGATACTTTTTTAGCCTATTTACCATCACAGTGAGATGTCCAGTACATCAAATTCCATAATAACCTTTTAACCTGAACTTTTTGATACATATGCCCGTGTTTTTCTTTTGCTTTTCTATTTTTTAAATTTTTAAAAATTTTATTGTAGTTTAGTTTAGTTCATCCTTTTTTTATTTTAATTTTTAAATATTCATATAGAGTTAAACTTAAAGGTAATCCCCTTTCCCCAATCAATGCTACCCCTATTGATAAACCAATTTTTAATCACCTTTACCTTAGGAAAGTTGAGTCCTTTAACAAAGATATCAAGATACATTCAGGAAGAATCAAAATAACCTTCCTTGCCCACACTGAAAATTTATAACCACTCTCCTATCTTTTTCTTCCACCAGTGTTTCTGTGTATTTGTGTTTGTCCTGATAGTATATAAATCTTATACTTGGGGTTCGTTTTGATGAGGTTCTTTTTTTGTTTGTTTTGCTTTTATATATGTATATATATATATATATATATATATATATATATATGGTCATATACTTTTATCAGTCTTTTTGTTTGTCTGTTTTTGTTTGTATACTTCATAAATCTTACCTTGGGGCCAATTTGGGCTGAGCCTCCTCTTTTATCTTTCTTTTTTTTTTTCCTGTCTCTCTCTCTCTTTTTTTTCTTTTTTCTCTCTTTCTTTTTTCATTCGTTTGGGTGGGGACTCTTGATTGCTCAGAAGCGTTCCAGGGTGCAACTTGACTGCACCACGGTCAATACATACAGCTGCATCTGTTCAGCCATTTCTCACCAAAATGACTAGGAGGAGGAATACCCAACAGAAGAAAAATTCAGAGGATGGGCCTTCTGCAACAGAAGTAATGGCTACCGACACAGACAATATGTCAGAAAGGGAATTCAGGCTAACAATTATCCAGGCAATAGCTAGGTTGGAGAAAGCCATGGATGACCAAATGGAATTGATTAGGGCAGAACTGAAAGCCACCAGGGATGATATTCACAATGTTAGGGCAGAACTGAAAGCCACCAGGGAGGATGTTCACAATGTTCTCGATGAGTTCCAATCTAATCTAAATTTTCTGAAACCTAGAGTAATTGAGACAGAAGATAGAATTAGTGACTGGAGGACAAACAGATAGAGAGAAAGGATCAGGAAGAAGCCTGGAACAAACAGATTAGAAGCCATGAAAACAGAATTAGAGAAATAAATGATGCCAGGAAATGTTCTAACGTCAGAATTATTGGAATCCCTGAAGGGGAAGAGAAAGAAAGAAGTCTAGAAGATATAGTGGAACAAGTTCTCCATGAAAATATTCCAAATCTCGCGAATGGGACCAGTGTTCATATACTAGAGGCAGAACGGTCTCCCCCCAAGATTATAGACTCTTGAAAGTCCTCGAGACACCTGATAGTAAGAATGAGGAATTATAATTGTAGAGAGACTCTCTTGAAAGCAGCGAGGACAAAGAAGCTCCTTACATACAGAGGAAAGCCCATCAGAATAACGTCAGACCTGTCCACAGAAACCTGGCAAGCCAGAAAGGGCTGGCAAGATATATGCAGAGCACTAAATGAGAAGAACATGCACCAAGAATACTTTATCCAGCAAGACTGACATTCAAAATGGATGGTGAGATAAAGAATTTCCAAGACCGGCAAGGCTGAAGAGTATGTAACCACCAAGACGACACTGCAGGAAATATTGAAAGGGGTTCATTAAAGAGGAAAAATCCCAAGAATATCATTTAACAGAAATATAGAGACAATCTACAGAAAGAAAGACTTCAAAGGTAACACGATATCAATAAAAATGTATCTATCAATAATCACTCTCAATGTGATGGCCTAAATGTGCCCATAAAATGACACAGGCTTGCAATTTGGATAAAACGACAGGACCCATTCATATGTTGTCTACAAGAGACACATTTCGAACCTAAGGATATACCCAGACTGAACGTGAAGGGATGGAGAAGCATCTTTCATGCCAATGGACCTCAAAAGAGGGGCGGGGTAGCGATTCTCATACCAAATAAATCAGATTTTAAACTAAAGACTGCAGTCAGAGATACAGAAGGACACTTCATCATCCTTAAAGGGACTATCCACCAAGATGATCTAACAATTGTAAATATTTATGCCCCAAATATGGGAGCAGCCAATTAGATAAGAAAACTATTAATCAAGATAAAGAGTCATATTGATATGAATACATCGATAGTAGGAGATTTAACACGCCTCTCTCAGTAATAGATCATCCAAGCAGAAAATCAATAACGAAACAAGAGCATTGAATGACACATTGGACTAGATGGACCTCATATACAGAACATTTCACCCTAAAACAACAGAATACACATTCTTCTCAAGTGCACATGGAAACTTCTCCAGAATAGACCACATACTGGGTCACAAATCAGGACTCAACTGATACCAAAAGATTGAGATTATTACCTGCATATTCTCAGATCACAATGCTTTGAAACTGGAGCTCAACCACAATGTAAATTTTGGAAGGAAGGCAAACACCTGGAAGCTAAAAACCACTTTGCTTAAGAATGCTTGGATCTGGGATGCCTGGGTGGCTCAGTTGGTTAAGCAGCTGCCTTCGGCTCAGGTCATGATACCAGTGTCCTGGAATTGAGTCCCACATCGGGCTCCTTGCTCGGCCAGGAGCCTGCTTCTCCCTCTGCCTCTGCCTGTCCTCGCTCACTCTTTCTCTCCCTCTGCCTCTGCCTGTCACTCTGTCTGCCTGTGCTCGCTCACTCACTCTCCCTCTCTCTCTGACAAATAAATAAATAAAATCTTTAAAAAAAAAAAAAGAATGCTTGGATCAACAAGGAGATCAAAGAAGAACTTAAACAATTCATGGAAACCAATGAGAATGAAGACACTTTGGTCCAAAACCTATGGGACACAGCAAAGGGGGCCCTAAGGGGGAAATACATAGCCATCGAAGCTTCCCTTAAAAAAATTGAAAAATCCAGAATGCACCAGCTGTCTCTACACCTTAAAGAACTGGAGAATCAACAAGAAATCAAACCAACTCCACACATAAGAAGGGAAATAATCAAGATTAGAGCAGAGATCAATGACGTAGAAACTAGAGATACAGTAGAATGCATGAATGAAACTAGAAGCTGGTTTTTTGAAAGAAAAATAAGATCAAAAAACAATTGGCCACACTAATCCAAAAGAAAAGAAAGCTCAAATTAATAAAATTATGAATGATAAGGGAGAGATCACAAATAACACCAAGGAAGTAGAAACAATCATCAGAAGTTATTATGAACAGTTATATGCGAATAGGTTAAGCAACCTAGATGAAATGGATGCATTCCTGGAAAAACACAAACTCCCAAAATTGAACCAGGAAGAAATGGACAACCTGAATAGACCAATATCTAGTAACGAGATTGAAGCAGTGATCAAAAACCTCCCAAAAAACAAGAGCCCAGGACCTGATGGATTCCCTGGGGAATTCTACCAAACTGTCAAAGAAGAAATAACACCTATTCTCCTGAAGCTGTTTCAAAAAGTTGAAGCAGAAGGAAAACTTCCAGACACTTTTTATGAAGCCAGAATTACCCTGATCCCCAAACCAGGCAAAGACCACACCAGAAAGGAGAATTTCAGACCAATATTACCGATGAATATGATGCTAAGATTCTCAACATGATCCTAGCAAACAGGATCCAACAGCACATTAAAAAGTTTATCCACCATGACCAGGTGGAATTCATCCCTGGGTTACAAGGATGGTTCAACATTCGAAAATCAATCATTGTGATGGAACAAATCAATAAGAGAAGAGGGAAGAACCACATGGTCCTCTCAATGGATGCCAAAAAAACATTTGACAAAATCCAGCACCCATTCCTGATTAAAACGCTTCAAAGTATAGGGATAGAGGGAACATTCCTGAACTTCATAAAATCTGTTTATGGAAGACCCACAGCAAATATCATCCTCAATGGGAAAAAGCTCACAGCCTTCTCGTTGAGATCAGGAACACGTCAAGGATACCCACTCTCACTACTCTTGTTCAACATAGTAGTAAAAGTCCTAGCAACAGCAATCAGACAACAAAGAGAAATAAAAGGTATCCAAATTGGCAAGGAAGAAGTCAAACTTTCTCTCTTCGCAGATGACATGATTCTTTATATGGAAAACCCAAAAGACTCCACCCCCAAACTACTAGAACTCATATAGCAATTCAGTAACGTGGCAGGATACAAAGGCAATGTACAGAAATCAGTGGCTTTCTTATACACTAACAATGAAAATACAGAAAGGGAAATTAGACAATAAATTTCATTTACTATAGCACCAAGAACCATAAGATACCTGGGAGTAAACCTAACCGAAGAGGTAAAGATCTGTACTCAAGTAACGACAGAACACTCATGAAAGAAATTGAAGAAGACACAAAAAGATGGAAGACCATTGCATGCTCTTGGATTGGAAGAATAAACATTGTTAAAATGTCTATACTGCCTAGAGCAATCTATATGTTTAGTGCCATTCCGATCAAAATTCCTACAGTATTTTTCAAAGAGCTGGAGCAAATAATCCTAAAATGTGTATGGAATCAGAAGAGAACCCGAATCGCTAAGGAAATGTTGAAAAACAAAAATAAAACTGGCGGCATCATATTTCAAGCTTTACTGCCTGATTTCAAGCTTTACTACAAAGCTGTGATCATCAAGACATCATGGTACTGGCATAAAATCAGACACATAGACCAGTGGAACACAGTAGAGAGCCCAAATATGGACCCTCAAGTCTATGGTCAAATAATCTTCGACAAAGCAGGAAAAAATATACAGTGGAAAAAAGACAGTCTCTTCAATAAATGGTGCTGGGAAAATTGGACAGCTATATGTAAAAGAATGAAATTCGACCAATCTTTTACACCGTATACAAAGATAAACTCAAAATGGATAAAAGACCTCAACGTGAGACAGGAATCCATCAGAATCCTACAGGAGAACATAGGCAGTAACCTCTTTGATATCAGCCACAGCAACGTCTTTTAAGATATGTCTCCAAAGGCAAAAGAAACAAAAGCAAAAATGAACTTTTGGGACTTCATCAAGATCAAAACTTCTGTACAGCAAAGGAAACAGCCAACAAAACAAAGAGGCAACCCACGGAATGGGAGAAGATATTTGCAAATGACAGTACAGACAAAAGCTTGATATCCAGGATCTATAAAGAACTTCTCAAACTCAACACACATAAAACAGATAATCATATCAACAAATGGGAGAAGACATGAACAGACACTTCTCTAATGAAGACATACAAATGGCTATCAGACACATGAAAAAATGTTCATCATCACTAGCTATCAGGGAGATTCAAATTAAAAGCTCATTGAGTTACCACCTCACACCAGTTAGAATGGCCAAAATGAGCAAGACAGGAAACAACGTGTGTTGGAGAGGATGTGGAGAAAGGGGAACCCTCTTACACTGTTGGTGGGAATGCAAGCTGGTGCAGCCACTCTGGAGAACAGTGTGGAGATTCCTTAAATTAAAAATAGAGCTTCCCTATGACCCTGCATTGCACTACTGAGTATTTACCCCAAAGATACAGATGTAGTGAAAAGAAGGACCATCTGTACCCCAATGTTTATAGCAGCAATGGCCACGGTCGCCAAACTGTGGGAAGAACAAAGATGCCCTTCCAAGGACGAATGGATAAGGAAGATGTGGTCCATATACACTATGGAGTATTATGCCTCCATCAGAAAGGATGAATACCCAACTTTTGTAGCAACATGGACGGGACTGGAAGAGATTATGCTGAGTGAAATAAGCCAAGCAGAGAGAGTCAATTATCATATGCTTTCACTTATTTGTGGAGCATAACAAATAACACGGAGGACATGGGGAGATGGAGAGGAAAAGGGATTTGAGGGATATTAGAAGGGGGAGATGAACCATGAGAGCCTATGGACTCTGAAAAACAACCTGAGGGGTTTTGAAGGGGCAGGTGGTGGGAGGTTGGTGGAGCCAGGTGGTGGGTATTATGGAGGGCACACATTGCATAGAGCACTGGGTGTGGTGCAAAAACAATGAATTCTGTTACGCTGAAAAGAGATAAAAAAAAAAAAAAAAAAGGAAACCAGAATTACAGTAGAACACATCAATAAAACAAGAAGCTGTTTCTTTAAAAGAATTAATAAGCTCAATAAACCACTGGCCGAGCTTTTCCAAAAGAAACGAAAAGGGACCCAACAAATAAAATTATGAACGACAGGGGAGAGATCACGACTTACACCAAGGAAATAGAAACAATCATCAGAAATTATTATGAGCCACTATATTCCAAAAAGTTAAGCAAACTAGAATAAATGGATGCATTCTTGGAAACCTGTAAACTTCCAAGACTGAAACAGCAATAAATTGACAACCTGAATAGACCAATAACCAGTAATGAGATTGATGCAGTGATCAAAACCCTCCCCAGAAACGAGTCCAGGACCTGACAGATTCCCTGGGGAATTCTACCAAACAATCAAAGAAGAAATAATACCTATTCTACTAAGAGTCTTTCAAAAAATAGAAACAAAAGGAAAAGTCCCAGACTCTTTCTATGAAGCCAACATCACTTTATTCCCCAAACCAGGCAAAGACCCCATCAATAAGGAAAATTTCAGACCAATATTCCTGATGAATATGAGTGTCAATATTCTCAACAAGATCCTAGCTAATAGGATCCAACAGTACTTTAACTGGTATCCATCAGGAGCAAGTGGGATTTATCCCTGGTATGCAAGGGTGGTTCAACATTCACAAATCAATCAATGTGATAAAACAAATATAAAAGAGAATAGAGAATAACCACATGGTCCTCTCAATGCATGCAGAAAAAGCATTTGATGAAATACAGCATTCTTTCCTGATTAAACTCTTCAGAGTATAGGATAGAGGGAACAGTTCTTAATTTCATAAAAACCATCTATAATACACCCACAACAAATATCATTCTCAATGGGGAAAAGCTGAGCTTTTCCCTTAACTTTTCCCTTAAGATCAGAAAAACAAGAAGGATGCCCACTCCTGCCACTATTTTTCAACATAGTACTAGAAGTCCTAGCAGTAGCAATCAGACAACAAAAAGAAATAAAAGATATTCAAATTGGCAAAGTAGAAATCAAACTCTCTCTCTTCACAGGTGACAAGATAGTTCATGTGGAAAACCCAAAAAAAACTCCACCCCCAAATTATTAGAACTCATACAGCAATTCAGTAATATGGCAAGATACAAAATCAATGCACAGAAATCAGTTACATACCTATACACTAACTATGTAACTGTAGAAAGAGAAATTAAGGAATTTATTCCATTTATAATAGCACTAAAAACCATGTGATACCTTGTTACTAAACCTAACCAAAGAGGTAAAGGATCTATACTCTAGAAACAACAGAATACTTATGAAATAAATTGAGGAAGACACAAAGAGATGGAAAAACAATCCATGCTCATGGATCAGAAGAACAAACATTGTTAATATGTCTATGCTCCTCAGAGCAATCTATACTTTCAATACTACCCCAATCAAAATACATTTGGAATTTTTCACTGTGCTGGAACAAACAATCCTAAAATTTGTATGGAACAAGAAAAGACCCTGAATCACCAAGGAAATATTGAAAAAGAAAAACAAAGCTGGGGGCATCATGTTGCCTGATTTCAAGCTTTACTACAAAGCTGTTATCACCAAGACAGCATGGTACTGGCACAAAAACAGACACATAGGCCAGTGGAACAGAATAGAGAGCCCAGATATGGACCCTCAGCTCTATGGTCAAATAATCTTCGACAAAGCAGGCAAAAATATACAGTGGAAAAAAGACAGTCTCTTCAATAAATGGTACTGGGAAAATTTGTATAGCTGTATACAGAAGAATGAAACTCAACCATTCTCTTACACCATACACAAAGATAAACAATATGGATGGACAACCTCAATGTGAGACAGTAATCTACCAAAATTCTAGAGGAGAAAATAGGCAGTAACCTCTTCAACATCGGCCACAGCAACTTCTTTCAAGACACCTTTCCAAAGGCAAGGGAAACAAAAGCAAACATGAGTTTTTTGGATTTCATCAAGATGAAAAGCTTCTGCACAGCAAAGGAATAGTCAACAAAACAAAGCGGCAACCCACAGATTGGGAGAAGATATTTGCAAAATACACTACAGATAAAGGGCTGATGTCCAAAATCTACAAAGAACTTCTCAATCTCAACACCCAAAAACAAATAATCCAGTAAAAAAAATGTGCAGAAGACATGAACAGACACTTCTCCAAAGAAGACATACAAACAGCTAATAGACAGATGAAAAAAAAAGCTTATCATCATTAGCCATCTGGGAAATTCAAATCAAAACCACATTGATATATCACCTTATACCAGTTAAAATGGCCAAAATTGACAAGGCAAGAAACAATAAATTTTGTAGAGTCTTTGGAGAAAGGGGAACTCTCTTACACTGTTGATGGAAAAGCATGATGGTACAGCCACTTTGGAAAACAGTGTGGAGATTCCTCAAAAAATTTAAAAATAGGGCTACCCTATGACCCAGCAACTGCCCTACTGGATATTTACACTAAAGATACAGATGTAATGAAAAGAAGGGGCACATGGACCCCAATGTTCAGAGCAGCAATGTCCACAATAGCCAAACTGGAAAGAGCCGAGATGCCCTTCAACAGATGAATGGATAAAGACGGTGTGGTCCATATATATAATGGAATATTACTCAGCCATCAGAAAGGATGAATACCCAGCTTTTTTATCCACATGGATGGGACTGGAGGAGATTGCGCTAAGTGAAGTAAGTCAAACATAGAATGGCAATTATGAGATTGTTTCACTTGTTTGTGGAATGTAAGGAATAGTACAGAAGACATTAGCAGAAGGAAGGGAAAAATTAAGGGGGGGGAATCAGAGGGGGAGATGAACTGTAAGAGACTGTGGACTCCAGGAAACAAAGTGAGGGTTTCAGAGGGGACAGGTGGGGGATGGGTGAGCCTGGCGATGGGTATTAAGGAGGATACATATTGCATGGAGCACTAGGTGTTATAAACAAACAATGAATCATGGAACAGTACATCAAGCACTAAGGTATTTTACAGTGACTAAAATAACATTAAAAATAATCCAGAAATAAATCCACAAATCTTTGGTCAAAGTTGGTTTTTGACTGGAGTTCCAGTCTCATTCAATGGGGGAAAGAGCCTTTTTAGCAAACTGTGCTGGGATAACTGAATATCCACATGCAAAATAATGAAATAAGACCCCTACCTCACACCACATGCAAAAATAAACTGAAAATGAATCAAAGTGTTAAACATGAGTGCTCAAATTCTAAAACTTGTAGAAGAAAAGGTAAGCATAAATCTTTATAATCTTGAATTTGGTAATGGTTTCTCATATATGAGAACAAAAGTACAAGTGATGAAAGGTAAGATTAAACTGGACTTTATCCAAAAAGAAGGATGCAGAATGTCTGAAGAAATTTGAATATTTGTGCATTTCTGGTGGGAATGTAAAATTGTTCGACACTTTTTAACCAGTCTAGCCTTCCCAAATGTTAAACACAGAATTATCATATGACCTAGTAATTTCACTCCTAGATATATTCACAAAAATACTGAAAACAGATGTGTAAACAAAAATTTGTACATGAATGTTTATAACAGCATTATTCATAATATCTTAAAAAATGGAAACAAGGCAAATGTAAATGGATAAAAAAGATGTGGTATATCCATACAATGGGATATTCTTCAGCCATAAAAAGACAAAGAATATCATCTAACTATAAAAGAGTAAAATACTAATACATGCTACAATATAAATTAACCTTGAAAACATCAAAATGAGTAAAAATAGACAGACAAGGGCCAAATATTATGTCATTCAATTTTAATGTTCAGAATAGCCTCCAGTGAGACAGAAAGCAAATTAGTGGTTGCCAGGGTTTGAAGGGAGAGTGGAAAACAATGTGATTGCTTAATGAATAAAAGGTTTCTTTTAGGAATTATGAAAATGTTCTGAAATTAAATAGTGGTAATGATTGTACAATATCATGATTGTACAGGCACTTAATTGTACATTGAAATGGATTAAATAATAAATTTTATGTTACGTGAATTTTACCTCAATATAAAATCTATCACTCATTCACATAGTATAGGAATTTAGGTACTACAGAATCACTGTATTATGTTTCATTTCTTGAATATTTATCACCAAATTGATCATATAATCCTTACTGAAACTCATTGACCTTTAGCACAGGCTCAGTCTGATAGCAAGAGGGGGAAAAAGCCACAAACAAGAAGGCTAGATGGGAAAATAAGAAAAAATATACATGTCTCTTTAAGGTTTTCAGAGTATCTGTTCAGATAAAAACTTGGAGCAGCTGAGATACACAGATCAGTTGCATCAGGTCAGACAGACTCTTTCCTTCCAGCAAGTTATTTATATCATTTCATCCATGGCACACTTGAAGCCAAAGCACCAGGGATCAGAAGAAGAATCTGGAATAGACAGCAGGTTATGTCTGTTAAACAGTGCGTGGGAGCCAGAGCCACCCACAGGCCATGCTAAGATATGTACAATGAAAAGAAGGCCTTTTTAAAAAAAATTATTTATTTATTTATTTATTTATTTTCAGCGTAACAGAATTCATAGTTTTACACCACACCCAGTGCTCCATGCAATGCGTGCCCTCCACTATACCCACCACCAGAAAAGAAGGCCTTTTATTCAAGGGTGGGCAACTATGTTTTTCTTCTGGGGAGGTCTGCACAAGTGATTTGCCAGGGCTATATTGTGATCCTGCAAAGTCACTGAATCCTATCCAAAACATTGAATATGATTCACAAGGATTTAGTTCCAAATTCAACATAATCCATCCCAGTATTCCAACATCTCTGACATCTTTATTGTATCCTGAAGAAAGGCCTTATCTAAAATTACTGTTAACCCTCTCCACAACACCCAAGTACTCCTTAAACATTGTCAACTATATTTATTCTCTGACTTTCCCCCTTCAAAGGTCACAACATTTTTCTGAAGGTTAACATCCTCACAAGTATACACATATATCACGAACTTCTCTCTTTTGTTTCATATTCAATACTGCAAACAACCTATAAGTATCTACATTTGCCTTCTTAGAACAACAACAAAAAAATTATCCAGAATCTGCCTTCTACCTTGCTTTGTATTTGTACTATTTATTTTAAGTTATATTTATCTTAAAATTTATAAAAAGTACAATTTCACTGTGAAACAATAAATATATATGGAAAATTAATATTGTATTACTTCATCTTTATCATTCCTCCCCATCACCTTCTACCCCTGTGATAAAAGCTAACAGTATCATCTGTATTCTTCTATATGTTTTCCATGTTCATTTAAACATGCACTTGTAAGAGGCTATTTTGTTGTGTTCATATTAATCAAAGTTCTCCAGAAAAACAGAACCAGTTGTATGTGGGGTGGGGGTAGAGACAAAGACAAAGACAGAGAGAAAGAGATTTAAGTAATTGGCTTACATAACGGTAGAGGCTGGCAAGTTCAAAATCTGCAGAGTATGCCAACATCCTGGGGACACAGAGAGAAGTTGTTATTCAAATTCAAAAGCAGTCTGCTGGCAGAAATATTTCTTCAGGGAAAGTAGTCTTTCTCTAAAGACCTGTGATTGATTGCATGAGGCCCATCCACATTATAGAGGTCAATCTTCTTTAATAAAAGTCTATTAATTTAAATATTAATTGTATCTAAAAATTACATGCACAGAAACACCTAGAATAGTGTTTGGCCCAATAAATGTGTACCTTGACCTTGCCAAGTTGACATATATAATTAACCATCAACAGTTCACCCCTGTCAACTTGTTACCCATGCACATCTCTTTAAATTATATTTAATCTCTAAATAAAGACAATAACAAGGTCATATTTCTGCCCAACATGATACGACTAGCCTGTGAACAATCAAGAATGTACCACTTTACCTAAGAAGAGGAAGTAAAGTCCTTGTATGGTGATATTTAATCTTCTTCTTAACAACTTATAACTTAAATACTATGGTATTAAAAATACTATGCTATAAATCTCATCTCATTATAAGATTGAGGATAATAAAAGAAAGAAAACAAAGGTAGATAAATGATAGATGGTAGATTAGATAGATAGATAGATGATAGATAAGGATAGATAATAGATAGTATACAGAGATAATAACAGATAGGTATATATCTGACATATGTTGTTATGTTATGAGTATGTTTCTGTGACACATATGCACACAAGGAAAAATATTTGTTCCATTACAGTCTTCATTTATGTAACTGTTCACATGATTTTATATGATATTTTTAACTAACTTCTTCTGCCACCCATTCCATATTACTATTGCTTTCAGTAAGCACTTTAGATGGTTATATTTCTTTTCCTGATAAAGTAAGGCAAACCTTCATTCCTGAAAGATCTGGGCCATTAGTGGTCCTTCCTTAACTGAGTTTCTATAATTTTCCACTGACCTTAATCACAGGGTATAGTAATTATTTCCCCCCCATACTTTCTGGAATTTTTTTTCTTCCAAATTTTATTTAAATTCTAGTTAGTTAATATATAGTATAATAAAGGTTTCAGGAATAGAATCTAGTGATTCGGTCACTTACATTTAACACCAGTGCTCATTATAACAAATGCCCTCCTTAATACCATCACTGATTTAGGCCATCCTCCACCATTATTGCTCTATCAACCCTAAGTTTGTTCTCTATCATTAAGAGTCTTTCATGGTTTCCTTCCCTCTCTCTTTGTTTCCTTTCCCATATGGTCATCTATTTTGTTTCCTAAATTCCACATATGAGTGAAATTATATGGTATTTGTCTTTCTCTGACTTATGTATTTTGCTTAGAATAATACATTCAGTATAGTAATTCTAAAAAATGACCTAAGGGATCTCCCATATTCCAGACATACTCTTCTATTATCTCCATTGTAGAGTGGCAGTCCAACTTCCCTTTGCTAGTCAGGATCAATTATCCCAGTCAACACAGTAACTTTCTCTTTTTTGCCTGTTGATTCAGAGGCATTAGGAACCTAAAATGACCAGGTAATAGTCTTAACTTCTAGTTCAATGGAATCATTGTGTTTTTTTTTTCCTCTTGGTGAAAGCATTCTTCCCTGTAACTAAGATTTCTAGGCCAGCAGAGCTTAGATTATGGGTACAAGAAGCAAAAGTCTTGCTAAAAGACCAGCAAGTAGGTCACAAGGGGTAGTAGTGAGTTGTTACTATTAAGTAATTGGTAAATAATGATAATTAACTAATAATGTTACTGCCATTTACACTTTTTGATTCCAGGACTTGTGATTCTTGGCAATTTTTTAAAAAGCAGCATATATCACACAGTGATTTAGATTATATACAGCCTCCTGGCAAACCTTACCCCAACACTCCAAGGTATTGCCAACTCTCTTGTTCTGTTACTGAATTTTCAAAAGGCCATTCTACCATTCTTACAAAAAAGCTGCTTCAAGATGAAGCACTTCTCTAAGCACTTTACACATATTTAATTAATTATTTATTCCTTATAACAACTCCAGTGGGAAAAGTGCCAATAGCATCTCTACTTAACAGATGGAAATTTAGACATCCATCACGTTGCAAGTTGTGAAGCTAGAATTAAAAAAAAAAATTGTTTGAGGGTCTTTGTTAATCTCACACTATAATGATGATTTTTGTAGAAGGCTGAGCACCAGTAAAACATCCAAGCCCAGGTCTTGCAAACTATATGCCTGTTTAACACATCATTACATAGATATAGCACTTTGATTATACCACTATATAGTGTTAGCTTCTCACACTTCCCAACAGAAGATGAATCAATGCCTTCTGAAAAAATATGCCTTGTTTTCTTCTGAATAAGACCAAGAGAGAGGCAGGTATACATATATAAAGTAAGTGGATGCATCACAAGGAAATGCTTAACAAATTGTCAATACTTTTTTTTTTCCAGGAAGATCATTTCAGTCTTCCAATAAAGATACTACTAGCCAGTCCAAGAGACACTCTTCTTAACACCTATCAGTTTATAACCTATTTTGTGTTTAAGGCTTGCTGAACAACTTTATGACCACTATTATACCCCTTTTAATGTGTGTGTGTGTGTGTGTGTGTGTGTGTGTGTACTTTGGAAATTCTAGAAATTTTATAAATAGCCCTTGGTGTTACAAAAGATATAGGCCACTGTGAAAAAACTGGTATTATGACAGTAAGGATGACTAATAAGTATTCTCCTTACTTGTAAGGCCCAAGATTGAATAACTAGATATCCATAGTATTATCATTTACAGTCGAGGCTAGTATCCATTTATTTTGATCCTCATTACCTGTGAGAAAACAAAGTCAGGAGAACCAATGAAAGACATGTCTCCAGGCTACACCAAACTATGGGATATTCAATAAAGATGGACATCATTGTCTATGTCTGCATTTTGAACTGTTCAGTCTCAAGGACAAGGCCACATTCTAGTAGTGGTTACTCTTTCAAAAGTGGAATTACACATGGTGTAGGCAAAAAGAGAAAGAAAAGTATGTATAATATCGGTCATATCTAGAACAACAGCAAACAGACCCTAAATTTTGCCTATGATAAAAATGGCCTAATTTGGAAGGAGATATATTGGGTATTAGGCTTATATACTGAAAATATACTGAAAAGTATTGTGATCAAGAAAGGGAAGATATGTAAAAATATCCATTTTGTTGTGTCTCAGTGTAGTTTTAATTCGAGTTTTTTATGAGTGATGTTGAACGTTTTTTCATGCACTTTATACCATATATTTTATTTTCTATGAACTATCTGCTAATATACATTGCTTTTTTATTTATTGCATTGTTCTTTTTCTTATGCATCTATAAAGAATGTCTATACATTTCTACATCAAATATTTTCCCAGTTTGTATTTGGTCTTTTGGTGGCATCATTTTGGTGTTCCAAGTATATAGGACTTTTTTTTTTTTTACAACCTCTTAAGATGCAACAGCATTCTTATATGGGAAGCTTGATATCCCTCCACAAGTGATAGAAGGGCATTTTTCCTCATGTCAACTGTGTCCTTATGAGCAATTTAAATTTTTACCATATTTCCCAATTTTTCTCCAAGCTATTAAAGGGGGGTATTTTCTTTTTTTTAAAAGATTTTATTTATTTATTTGACAGATAGAGATTACAAGTAGGCAAGAGAGGCGGGCAGGGAGAGAGAGGAGGAAGCAGGCTCTCCGTGGAGCAGAGAGCCCTATGCGGGGCTCCATCCCAGGACCCTGGGATCATGACCTGAGCCGAAAGCAGAGGCTTTAACCCACTGAGCCACCCAGGCGCCCCAAGGGGGTATTTTCTTTTAAAATATCCAAGAATTGGGCTTCCTTGGTGGCTCAGTCAGTTAAGTGTCTGCCTCCAGCTCAGGTCATGATCCCAGGGTCCTGGTATTGAGCCCTGCATCAGGTTTCTTGTTCAGTGGGGAACCTGCTTCTCCCTCTCCCTCTGTCACTTCCCTGCTTGTGTTCTTTCCCTTTTTCTGTCAGATAAATAAATAAAGTCTTTAAAAAACATTCAAGTATTTCTCTTCTCTTTAGAAGAGAATAAATAAGTAGATAATAAGTATATTAAAAAGTAGATAAATAAGTAGATAAATCTAATCATGGGGAATGTACACATCAGAACAGGTCCATAAATACCTCACTAGCGGCATAACTAATTCACACCATTATCTATTTTTAGTTATGATTCCCAACCTTGTCCATACTTCTCAAAGCCACCCCCATTCACTAGCAACTTCAGTGTAGAGGGTCACCCACCAAAGTCCCTGTTATTAGAGTTAAACTTCAAGCCATGTGTCAGCAGTAAAAATCTATTGAAAACTTGCTATTGACCAAAAAAAAAAAAAAGCAATGCTGTGAATTCCATTGTAAAAAACAACAGTCCTTAAACATATTTCTCCTTTCTTCAAAGAAAAATATTCATAGAGACTTAGTGTAGAAAATGCATAATAGTGGAAATCCACTGGTAAAGAAAGGAGTGGATATAAAAACCGTTCACTAGTGCCCTGAGATACCTCAAGGTTTCCATAGAATGTAACTTGAAAACCCTAGCAAGAAAATTACTTTTACTTGTCTGCACAATGCATACAGTTCTCCCATCCATAAAGAAAGAAAGATAGAAAATTCTTGGACTCATTGTCTTTAACTGTCATCATCAATCTGGTTGACTTCTTCCTCTAGGTACTACCGTATCCCCAGCTATATCTTATTTTCTCTTACTCTTCCTCTGAATAATGAGGACCCATTCTACATTCTCCAATCTGCCTCCAATACCCTATGTATACCACAATCGATGAGGAGGGGTATGATACACAGAACATAATAGATTCCAACCAGCAATAGACAAATAGACTGGGAGAGATATGGGCCTGAAAAGTAGACTAGGCATTTCATCTTGTGGAAATATTTAATTAACAGTACTAGTACAAAACATTTTTTAGAGACATAAAAATGTGAGTGTGTGTGTGTGTGTGTGTGTGTGCATGTACATTTGCATGTGTGTAATGAGAGAAGAAGGAGGAGGAGGAGGAGCAGAAGAAGAAGAAGAAGAAGAAGAAGAAGAAGAAGAAGAAGAAGAAGGCAGAGGGGAAGGAGGGGGGAAGGAGGGTGGTGAAGCAGAGTGGGAGAAGGAGAAGAGGGGGAGGAGGAGGAGGAGTTGGTCAGAAGTCAAATGGGTGGTGCAAAATACTGTGGGAAAGCTAAATGAGTACCCATAGAAGTAGAATGCTACCTTCTGTGTGTCTAAAAGGACAATAATAAAAGCAAACTTTATTTTAAGTGATAAACTTGAGGCTTTCCTGTGTCTAAAGTGAAGTTCTTGTACTTTGATCTATTCATTTATGATTGTGTAGACCACAAACTCCTCTCAAAAAATTTTCCTTCTGCATTTTGCTTTCAGATTCTTTTTTTCCCCCATTACTCTTTCAAGAGCCAGACTCTGGTTTTCTTCTACATCTTCACTTCTACCACCATGGCCAGATTCTATTCTCTTGCCTTCCCTCTCCCTCCCCCAAAACTGTTCTGCCCAGGCATTCATTTCTTTTGAACTCTTAACATTCACACTAGATATTTTTGCACCATTGTCTCCTTCTTCCTGGTATTATGGGGTTAGGACTGAAAGGAAAGAAGAATAAGTATATCAACATGACAAAATTTGTAAGATGACAGAGGAGTCTTTTAAATCAAATGTGGAAGCAATGGCAAGCAGGCTTTATTCCACTGAAAATTTGCTGGTCAATTTCTGACATTAAAAAACAGAAGGAGGAGGGGCGCCTGGGTGGCTCAGTGGGTTAGGCCTCTGCCTTCGGCTCAGGTCATGACCCTAGAGTCCTGGGTTTGAGCCCCGCATCAGGCTCTCTGCTCCGTGGGGAGCCTGCTTCCTCCTCTGTCTCTCTCTGCCTCTCTGCCTGCTTGTGATCTCTTTCTGTCAAATAAATAAATAAAATCTTAAAAAAAAAAGAAGGAGGAGGAGGAAAAGTAGGAAGAGAAGGGGAAGAGATAGGGGAAGGAAAACAAGAGGGAGAAGGGTAGGAGGAGGAGAAGGAAACAGAAGGAGAAGAAGGAAGAGGATGAAGAGAAGGAGAAGAAGAAAGAAAAAAGGAGAAAAAGGAAGAGGGGATAAGGAGGAGGAGAAAGAAGTTGGTAAATGTGCATTATAAGTCAATTTCAAAATTTTTATGTTTTATGGGATTTCTTTTAACTGGCAAGTTTTCCTACTAAGGCCCCATTGTCCTTACTGGGTAAGTTAGGGGTTAAGAGTTTGGACTCTGGAAGTATATTGCTTGTGTTCATATTCCAAATCTGCACCTAACTAGCTATGCAACCTCTCTAAGTTTTGATATCTTCATGTGTAAGTTGGGTCTAATATAGCATATGATATAATGTTAGTGCTTTATATATGCTAATTGTTGTTGTTATTAGGTTAATATGATAGTACTAATAGTAAAGGTAGTTGTAGCAGCAGAGTAGTAGAAGTAAAATAAAAGTAGTAGTGTACAGATAGGAAAATAGATGAGGTTACCCTTTCTTTTGCTTACTTTATAGGCATTGCTATCTGCCCCAATATTCTTGAGACTATTAAAGTAGGCTAATAGGAGTGCCTAGGTGGCTCAGTCTGTTTAGTGTCTCAGGTCATGATCTCAGGGTTCTGGGATTGAGCCCCATGTCAGGCTCCTTGATCAGTGTGGAGCCTGATTCTTCCTCTCCCTCTACCACTCCCCTTGCTTGTACTCTCTCCCTCTTTATCTCTGTCAAATAAATAAATAAATTTTTAAAAAATAATAAAGTAGGCTAATAAAATAGAAAACAATTCAGTTCTATTTCTTTTTTGTTTCTTTTTATTATTAATTTCATTGCTTTACAGCGTAAAAGAATTCATAGTTTTACAACACACCCAGTGCTCCATGCAAGGCGTGCCCTCCATAATACCCACCACTTGGCTCCCCAACCTCCCACACCCCACCCCTTCAAAACCCTCAGATTGTTTTTCAGAGTCCATAGTCTCTCATGGTTCATCTCCCCCCCAATTTCCCTCAACTTCCTTTTCCTCTCCATCTCCCCATGTCCTCCATGTTATATGTTATGCTCCGCAAATAAGTGAAACCATATGATAATTGACTCTCTCTGCTTGACTTATTTCACTCCGCATAATCACTTCCAGTCCCGTCCATGTTGCTACAAAAGTTGGGTATTCATCCTTTCTGATGGAGGCATAATACTCCATAGTGTATATGGACCACATCTTCCTTATCCATTCTTCCGTGGAAGGGCATCTTGGTTCTTTCCACAGTTTGGCGACCGTGGCCATTGCTGCTATAAACATTGGGGTACAGATGGCCCTTCTTTTCACCACATCTGTATCTT
>PISX010015334.1:0-15953 GCA_004024625.1 Mellivora capensis | reverse complement strand
GCTATTGATGATAAAATGGATAAAGGACCTCAATGTGAGACAGGAATCCATCAGAATCCTAGAGGAGAACAAAGGCAGTAACCTCTGTGATATAAGCCATCACAATTTCTTTCAAGATATGTCTCCAAAGGCAAATGAAACAAAAGCAAAAATGAACTTTTGGGCCTTCCTCAAGATCAAAAGCTTCTGCACAGCAAAGGAAACAGTCAACAAAACAAAGAGGCAACCCACGGAATGGGAGAAGATATTTGCAAATGACAGTACAGACAAAAGGTTGATATCCAGGATCTATAAAGAACTTCTCAAACTCAACACACACAAAACAGATAATTATATCAAAAAATGGGCAGAAGATATGAACAGGCACTTCTCCAATGAAGACATACAAATGGCTATCAGACACATGAAAAAATGTTCATCATCACTAGCCATCAGGGAGATTCAAATTAAAACCACATTGAGATACCACCTCACACCAGTTAGAATGGCCAAAATGAGCAAGACAGGAAACAACGTGTGTTGGAGAGGATGTGGAGAAAGGGGAACCCTCTTACACTCTTGGTGGGAATGCAAGTTGGTGCAGCCACTTTGGAGACCAGTGTGGAGATTCCTTAAGAAATTAAAAATAGAGCTTCCCTATGACCCTGCAATTGCACTACTGGGCATTTACCCCAAAGATACAGATGTAGTGAAAAGAAGGACCATCTGTACCCCAATGTTTATAGCAGCAATGGCCACGGTCAGCAAACTGTGGAAAGAACCAAGATGCCCTTCCACGGACGAATGGATAAGGATGATGTGGTCCATATACACTAAGGAGTATTATGCCTCCATCAGAAAGGATGAATACCCAACTTTTGTAGCAACATGGACAGGACTGGAAGAGATTATGTGGAGTGAAATAAGTCATGCAGAGAGAGTCAATTATCATATGGTTTCACTTATTTGTGGATCATAGCAAATAAAACGGAGGACATGGGGAGATGGAGAGGAGAAGGGATTTGAGGGAAATTGGAAGGGGAGGTGAACCATGAGAGACTCTGGACTCTGAAAAACAATCTGAGGGGTTTTGATGGGGCAGGTGGTGGGAGGTTAGGGGAGCCAGGTGGTGGGTTAAGGAGAGCACGTATTGCATGCAGCACTGGGTGTGGTGCAAAAACAATGAATACTGTTACACTGAAAAGGAATAAATAAAAAAGAAATAGTATTAAAAATTCCAGAGAAATACGCTCATTTTCTGAATGTTTTGAACAGTTCAGCTATTAACATTAGACAATCAATATTTTTTCTATTTCCAATACTTTATTAGATGTATGTAGTAAGTAAAGCTTTCTTTTAAGCAAAAATAAAACAAAAAATCAAAACAAGAGAGAAACCAGAGTTAGTTTATGCAATTAACTTTGAAAATTTTTTTCTGTCCCAACTCTCTCAATATTATTTCTGCATCTCTGTGTTATGTAGACTTCTTTTCGCATCCTATGGATTTATGATTTCAATTTTCTTAGCTATTTACATTGCAGTGGAATTGCTATGTCAAAGGTAACCCTGTGTTTCAATTTTTGAGGAACCGCCAAGTGGACAATCAATATTTTTGAATAAACATATGAATTAGTATTGTATGTGGTAAAAAAAAAAAAAGTAATAAAAGCACTGGAAAATAGATGTTAAGAATTTAATTAATGATGTTATAAATTCTCCGAATAAAATCATGTTATATCTTGAAAAAATGGCAATATCTAATAGAGGGAAAGTAGTAGGCTTAATGGATGGTTTAATGACAGAATTATTTGTGGGGGGAGAAAACCTCTTTCTTTTACTCTTTTCAGAATTCTTAAGCCTCTCATTGCAAGTGTCTAAATCCCAAGGTTACTTTAAAATGCCTATGTCTACAAATAACTGAAACCATATGATAATTGACTCTCTCTGCTTGACTTATTTCACTCAGCATAATCTCTTCCAGTCCCGTCCATGTTGCTACAAAAGTCTGGTATTCATCCTTTCTGATGGAGGCATAATACTCCATAGTGTATAGTCACTTATTTATGGAGCATAACAAATAACACGGAGGACATGGGGAGATGGAGAGGAGAAGGGAGTTGAGGGAAATTGGGGGGGAGATGAACCATGAGAGACTATGGACTCTGAAAAACAACCTGAGGGTTTTGAAGGGGCGGGGGGGTGGGAGGTTGGGGGAGCCTGGTGGTGGGTATTGTGGAGGGCACGCATTGCATGGAGCACTGGGTGTGGTGTAAAACTATGAACTCTGTTACGCTGAAAAGAAATTAAAAAAATAAAAAATAAATGCTTATGTCTAACTTGGATTGAGTTTAAGAGTATTTGGGAGTTTTTCAGAAATTCGTGAAAAAATCAGAATTTCATCCTGTTAAGACCAGTTCTTGACACAATAGAGGAGCTGAGTTCATCTTCAGTCACTCTTCTTTTTTTCAGATATCCCTCTTTCTTATTTTGGGGACCTTTTCCCATCATATGCCATAGGTTCCTAGTGATGTTCCTTTCCATTAAGGGTTGCTTACAGACCTGTCATCTCAGAATTTTGACACATTAAAGTGAACTTGTCTCACTCTGAAGTGTTCAAACTTTTTTTTTTTCATAAAACATATCAGACTGTTGTCTGTTTCTCAAAGTTCTGCTCTCTGGGATCAGCTAATCCTATAAACACAGGGCAGGGAGGAAAATATGAAGGGACCACTGACACTAAAGCAATCCTTTTTATATATATATATAGTAAAATACTATAGTAAAATACACATACCATGAAAAGAAATTTTAAAAAATAGCAAAAAATAAAAAAAAAAAGAATTAACCTAAGATGTTATATAGTCCTCATGGTTAAACAACAAATAAAAATTTCCTTACATGTTATTATCTGGTTTTTTTTTAATTTCTTAATGACTCAGTAATTGTTGGTTGTATTTCTAGTAATTTATCAATTTATTCTAGTTTGTCCAATTTGTTGGTGTATAATTGTTCATGTTTTATGATCCTGTGTATTTCTGTGTATCAATAGTAATGTCTCTTTTAAATACAATTGTATTGGGCATTTCTGTCTTTTTTTTTTCCTGGTTCGTCTAACTAAAGGTTTTTCTTTTATATATTTTCAGAAAACTAACTTTTAGTTTTGGTGATTTTTCCCACTGTTTTTCTAGTCTCTTATTTCTTTTCCATCTTTATTTTCCCCTTCTTTCTGCTACCTTTGGGCTAAATTTGTTTTTGTTTGTTTGTTTGTTTTTCTAGTTTCTTAAGGTGTGATGTTAATTTTTTAACATGAGTTCTGTCTTTTTTATTACCGTAGGCTTTTATCACTATGAATTTTCCTCTTAGAGGTTATTTTACTGAATACCATAGGCATTTTGTGTTTCTGGTTTTGTTTGTCTTAAGATGTTTCTCTTTTGATTTCTTCCTAGGCCCATTGATTGGTCAAGAGTGCTTTTTTTTTCATATATTTTTGAATTTTATAATATTTATCTTGCTATTGATTTCTACTTCTATACCATTGTGATTGAAAAGGTGCTTGATAAAATTTCTTTTTTTAAAATACTTTATTTATTTATTTGAGAGAGACAGAGAAAGACACAAAATATATTACAAAGCTACAGTAATCAAAACAGTAAGGTACTGCTATAAAAACAGACATGTGGTTAAATGAGTAGAATGAGCTCGGAAATAAATTCGCATCTCTACAGTCAAATTATCTTTGACAAGCATGTCAAGAACACATGATGTGGAAATGATAGTGGGAAAACTGGATACCCATGTACAGAAGAAAGAAATTGAAACTTTATCTCATAGTATCAACAAAAATAAACTCAAAATGGATTAAAAACATAAAGCTGTAACCTGAAGTTGTAAAAGTTGTACAAATAAAACTTCTTATCATTTGTCTGGGCAATGTTTTTCTGTATGTGATCCCAAAAGTACAAGCAACAAATGCCAAAATATACAAATTGTTTTGCACCCAAGCAAAAAGCTTATAAATAGCAAAGGAAACAATAAGATGAAAAGACAATCAGCAGAATAGGCGAAAATATTTGCAAGCAATACATTTGATAAGGGATTAATAACTTAAAAATACATAAGTAACACCTACAACTCAATAGCACCAAAACAACCCACTTAAAAAATGTGTAAAGGACCTGAATATATTTTCTCCAAAGAAGGCATGCAAATTGGAGATAGATATGTTAAAGACATGTTCATTTTATTAACCATAATGGAAATACAAAGAAAAACCAAAATTAGAAGACACCTCACACCTGTTAGAATAGCTTATCATCAAGAAGACAAAAGATACATGTTGAAGAAGATATGGAGAAAGAGAAACTTTGGTGTGCCATTGGTGGGAATACAATTTGATACAGTCATCATGGCAAAGAGTATAGAATTTCCTCCAAAATTAAAAATAGAACTACCAGCAAACCTGCTTCTGGGTATATCCAAATAAAGTAAAATCACTATCTCAGAGACATATACATTGTCATGCTTATTACAACATTATTCACAGTAGCCAAAATATGGAAATAATCTCAGTGCCTTTCAATGAATAAATGGATAAAGACATTAATATATATATTTTATCTCTGAAGAAACAAGACCCAAGATCAAAAGTGAACACCCTGGTTTAGCCACTGGAGATACTGAAATACAAATTGAGTGAAATATCATCTGAGCAGTCATCAAAAGATAAACAATATGAACAGAAGGCAGCTAAAGGAAAAATATGAGAAGGATATTGCTGCATACCACACCATACATGGTAAAAGTGTAGTGGGAAAGAAGGGCCATGGCAGGCTTATAGGCTCAAAGAAGAATTAACCAGAGGATGAGGAGGAAGAAGAGGAGGAAGATGAAGATGATGAGGAAGAGGAAAATGAAGAATAAGTGGCTATCCTGTAATGATGTGTGTGGAGAGTGTGTGTGTGTGTGTGAGCTCAGGCAATTGTTTTGCTAAAAATGTGAATCTGTTGAAGGGCAGATAGATGTATAAAGAAGATGTGGTTCATATATACAATGGAATATTACTCAGCCATCAGAAAGGATGAATATCCATTATTTGCAACAATGTAGATAGAACTGGAGGGGATTATGCTAAATGAAATAAGTCAAGCATAGAAAGACAATTATCATATGGTTTCACTCGTATGTAGAATAGAAGGAATAGCACAGAGGACCGTAGTGGAAAGGAGGGAAGACTGAAGGGGGGGAAATCAGATATTCATCAGGCAGATGAACCATGAGAGATTATGGACCCCAGGAAACAATGTGAGGGTGTTAGAGGGGTGGGGAGTGGAGAAATGGGGTAGTCCAGTGATGGGTATTAAGGAGGCATGTGTTGTAATGAAGACTTGGTATTATATGCAAATAATGAATCATGGAACACTACATCAAAAACTAATGATGTATTGTACAGTGACGAACACAGCATAATAAAAAAAAGAATGTGAATTCAAATGCAGCTCAATATTAGCATCACTATAAAAGCTGTACAGATTTTTGTATAGCTGATAAGATTCCTGTAGGGGAAATAATTTTTTAAAAAATACAGTTAGGTTTTAAAGCTTCTGATGTTGAATGTTTCTAAATACCTAATGGTTTTCTTAATTTCTTGACTTGTGTATTGTAGCACAGCACACTTGTAAGAATCAGTATCAATAGTAAATTTTGTGGGTTTTTTAGAATGCTGCATTTTGTTTTTTTAAATTAGAATAAAATTATATACATTAAAAATAAGAGAAACAATCCCCATCATTTGTGGCATTATGGATGAATCTGGATGACATTATAATAAAGGAAATAAGCCAGACACAAAAAGACAAATACTGCATAGTCACATTCTGATGTGGACTCTAAATAAGCTGAACTCATAAAAACAGATAATAGAATGGTGTTTGCAGGGGGTGGAGTTTGGGGGAAATGAACAGAGGCTGGTCAAAAGATATAAAGTTTTAGTTATGCAGATTAATAATTTATGGAGATCTTATGTGCAGCAAATTGATTCTAGTTATTAATACTGTATTGTATATTTCAAATTTATTTAAAAGTATATTTTAAGTGTCTCACCATAAAAAATGTAACCATGTGTAATGACAGATATGTTAATTAGCTTGATTTGTGATCATTTCACAATGTACACGTATTTCAAACATCATGTTATATACTTTAAACATATACAATTTTTATTTGTCAATCATACCACAATAAAGCTGGGAAAATGAATTAAATAAATTAAATTAAATTAAATTAAATAATCAAACAAAAATAAGAAACATTTAAATCGCAATTCTGCCTCTTAGTAGTTCTATAAATTTGTGTGAGATTCTTAGACTTTCTGAGCCTCAGGTTTGTCCAATATAAATAAAAGTAATCATAGTATACTTCTTACAGGAAAATTGAGAGAATTAAATGAAATACCGCAAGTAAGCATTGGCAGAGTTTTAGGAACATGGTAAACATGCATTCATTACTAAGAATTGTTATTATATTTATAATTCATTCAACAAATATTTATTGAGCATCTATTACTCACCAGGTACTATGCTTAAGCAGACTAAAACAAGACTTCCATGAAGTATGCAATCTTGTGAAACAGATAGACATCTATTTTTCTAATAATCCCAAATATGAAAAGTGTAATTGTGGCAAATAATATGAAAAATAGATACATTGTGTTCTGAGTTTTTGAACTAGGAGAATGACTGAGGGAACAGCTTCTTTAAGAAAGTAGCATAGTGGTAATGAGAATAAAAAGATGGTTTTATTTGAAATACATTTTGGAAAAAAAATGTAGATGGGTGCTTGGGTGGATATAGTATATAAGATAGAGGGAGGTGTCAAAGATTATTTCCAGGTTCCTGGAGTGAGCAATGGGAAAATAATGGAGAATACTGATTGAGGGAAAAATTGAGCAAATGGATAAAAAATACCCAGCTTGAAAAATTTTCAGTTTGGCTTACCTGAGATACATTGAGATGCACATATTAAGTAGGAATTTTAATATAAAATTCTGGAGTTTAAGAACTTAAAAGTATTAATTTTAAGTGTAAAGAACATATAGACAGTGCTTGAAGTTGCAAGACTGAATGGAATTTCTATGGAGAGGGTACCCAGTAAAGAAGCAAAGAGCACTGAGAAAGAAGTCTTAAGGGACGCCTGGGTGGCTCAGTTGGTTAAGCGGCTGCCTTCGGCTCAGGTCATGGTCCCAGCGTCCTGGGATCGAGTCCCACATCGGGCTCTCTGCTCAGCGGAGAGCCTGCTTCCCCCTCTCTCTCTGCCTGCCTCTCTGCCTGCTTGTGATCTCTCTCTCTGTTAAATAAATAAATAAAATCTTTAAAAAAAAAAAACAACCCAATATTTAAAGACCAGATAGAAAATGTAAAAATCCTGAGATAAAGTGAATGAATTTAGAAGGACATGCACCCAGATGTTTATAGAAGCATTATTTACAATAGCCCAATTATGGAAACAGCCCAAATATCCACTGAGGAATGGATATATATATATATTAAATGGATATATATATATCCACATATATATGTAATATATAATATATATATTTAATAATATAAATTAAATATATAAATTAAATATATTAAATATATAGATATATAAAGATATATATAAATATATATAAATTAGATATATATAAATATATATATTTAATATATGTATTAAATAAATATTAAATATGTATATTAAATGGATATATATTATATATAAAAAGATGATTTTATATATATATATAATCATCTATCTATCTATCTATCTATCTACACACACACACATCACCAATATATATAGATATATAGATCTTGGATATATCTTGGAATGCTATTCAACCATAAAAAGTATGAAATCTTGACATTTGCAATGACATGGATGGAGCTAGAGGGTTATTATGCTAAGTGAATTAAGTCAGTCAGAGAAAGACAAATACAATATGATTTCACTCATTTGTGTACTTTAAGAAACAAAACAAATGAACATAGTGGAGGTGAGGAAGGACAGAGGGAAACCAAGAAACAGGCTCTTAGCTATAGAGAACAAACTAGTGATTACTGGAGGGGAGGTGGGTTGTATCAGTGCCTTAAATAAGTGATGGGTGTTGTAAGGGCACTTGTGAGCACTGGATGCTATATGTAAGTGATGTATCACTAAATTTTACACTTAAATCTAATATCGCACTGTATGTTAAATAACTGAAATTTAAATGAAAATGTGGAAAAATCAATTAAATTGCCAATGCTACCAAAAATTATCTATATATTCAATGCAATCCAAATCAAGTTTAATTGAATTTTTAACACATGTAGGAAAAAGTATTCTAAAATGTCAATGGAACCACACAAGTTTCCAAATAGCCTCCCCCCACACACACACAAATCCTCAAAAAGAAGAACAAAGGAAGAAGTGTCACACTTCTTTATCAAACTATACCATAAATCTAGGGGGAGTAGTTAAGATGTTGGAGGAGTACAGGTACTTTAAGCTTGCCTCATGCCTCGAACACAGCTAGATAATTATAAAATCATTCTGAACACTAAAGAAATCAATCTGAGAACTGAGAGAACAAAATTGCAAGTGTATAAATGGAAAAGCTACCACCTTTGGGAAAGAAGGAGGTACAGAGAGTTGATTTGGTTGAGATAAGAACTGTGGGTACCATGGATGGAAGGGAGCTTTGCTTACAGAAACTACCACAAGGCATTATAAGCAGATAAGCATAAAATCTAAAGTTTTAAAAGTCTGCCACTTCCAGAGTCATACCTGGCTTAAAGATGCTCAAGGTGGAAAAAGAGGGCTGAGGCCCAGAAAGAGGGTAATCTGAGGGTCCCCTGGGTCACAAGAGGAATGGGTAGTGCCAACGTGCTACACCATCACCAGGCATAGGAGCAAGGACTCAGGCTGAGGGCAGTGAGCCTGGGTCTTGGTTCTCTACTCCACCCTGCCATAAAGCTGATCCACTGGACAATTGTGTGACCATGTTCCTGACAGTATGGCAAATAGCAAAAGCACATCAACAAGACCAGCAAAAACACCTCATATGCAACAAGTCTACTGATCATACTGATGATCTACTGAGCAAAGCTCCAGCTCTGGAAGAAATAGGATCTGCCTTCATTTTTATTTTTATTTTTATTATTTATTTATTGTATTCCCTTTATTTTTATTATTTTAAATTTTTTAATTTTCATGTATACCTTATTTTTAATTTTAATATTTTTAAATATTTGGATATAGCTTCTTTTAACAAGTAGAACAAAACACACCTAGTATCTAGTTTTGTGTTTGTTTTTTTTTTGTTTTTTGTTTTTTGTTTTTCTGGACAAAATGATAAGACAAAGGAATTCACTCCATAAGAAAGAAAAAAAAGTCAAATTAACGTCTAGGAATTTAATCAATAGACATATACAATAAGTTGTCTAAACTAGAATTTAAAACAACAATTACGATGATACTAGTTGGTCTTGAAAAAAGCATAGAAGAACAGGGAATCCCTTACTGCAAAGATAAAACAATTATAATCTAGTCAAGCTGAAGTTAAAAATACTATAACTGAGATGCAAATCCAAATGCATGCAACACAAAGGAGAATGGATGAAACAGAGGAATGATGAGTGGAAAAAAGGAAAAGATAAAAACATGGAGGGGCACCTAGTGGCTCAGTCATTTAAGCACCAGACTCCTGATTTCAGCTCAGGTCATGATCTCAGGGTCATGAGATCAAGCCCAGCATCAGGCTCCATGCTCAGCATGGAGTCCGTTTCAGATTCTCTCTCTCCCTCTGGCCCTCCTCCTGCTTCTTTCCTTTTTATCTTTTTTTCTATCTCTCAGAATAAGTAAATAAAAATCTTTAAAAAATAAATGAAAATATGGAAAATTATGAAGCTGAAAAGTGAGAGAAACAAAGGTAATGGATCACAAGGGTAGACTTAGTGAACTCAGCAACTTATTAAAATATAATAACATTTGTATCATATGAGCCCAAGAAGATGAAGAGAGAGGAAAAAGAGACAGAAGGTTTATTTGAGCAAATTATATCTAAAAGCTTCCTTAATCTGGGAAAGGACTCAGACACCAAAATCAAAGAAGCACAGAGAACTCCCACTAAATTCAATAAAAGCAGACCATTGCCAAGGTGTATCATAGTCAAACTCACAATATACACAGACAAGGAAAGAATACTGAAAGCAGGAAGGGAAAGAAAGCCTTTAACCTATAAGGGAAGACAGATCATGTTTGCAGCAGAAAGTTGGCAGGCCAAAAGTGAGTGGCAGTATATATGTCAAAAGATGAATGGGGAAAATATGCAACCAAGAATATTTTATCTAGCAAGGCTATCATTCAGAACAGCAGAGGTAAAGAATTTTCCAGACAAATGAACACTAAAGGAGTTTATGATCACTAAATCAGCCCTGCAAGAAATATTAAGGGGCACTCTTTGAATGGGGGAAAAATACCAAAAGCAACAAAGACTAGAGAGGACCAGAGAACATCAAAAGAAGCACCAACTCTAAAGGCAACAAATTGGCACTAAATTCACATCCTTCACTAATCACTCTGAATGTAAATAAACTAAATGTTCCAATCAAAAGACATTAGGTATCAGAATGGATAAAAAAAAAGTTCTGTCAATATGCTCCCTATAAGAGATTCATTTTAGACCGAAAGACACTTGCAAACTGAAGCTGAGGAGATGGAGAATGAACTGTCATGTAAATGGACATCAAAAGAAAGCTGGAGTTGCCATACTCATATCACACAAACTAGATTTTAAACCAAAGACAGTAACAAGAGATGAAAAAGGGTACATCATAATTAAAGGGTCTATCCATAAAGAAGATATTAACAGGAGCAAATATTTATGCCCCCAACTTGGGAGCATCCAAACATATAAACAATTAATAACATACATAAGGAACACTTTGATACTAAGACAATCATAGTTGAGGACTTTAACACCCCACTCACAGCAATGGACAGGCCATCTAAGCAGAAGATCAACAAAGAAATAAGGCCTGTGAATGACACACTGGACTAGATGGACTTAACAGATATATTCAGAACACTCCATCCTAAAGCAGCAGAGTACACATTCTTTTCAAATGTACATGGAACAATCTCCAAAATAGATCACATACTGGATCACAAATCAGGCCTTAACTGGTACAAAAAGACTGAGTTCATATCATGGATAGTTTCAGACCACAATGTTATAAAACTTTAAGTCAACTACAAGAAAAAAAATTGGACAGACCACAAATTTATAGAGGTTAAAGAACATCATACTAAAGAATGAATGGGTCAACCAGGAAATTAAAGAAGAATTTTTTTTTAAATTCACAGAAGCAAATGAAAATGAAAACAACAGTCCCAAATATCTGGGATGCAGCAAAGGCAGTCCTAAAAGGGAACTACACAGCAATACAGGCATTCTTCAAGAAGAAAGAAAAGTTTCAAATATACAATCTAACTTTACACCTAAAGAAGCTGAAAAAAGAAGAGGAAATAAAGCTTAAATCCAACAGGAGAAAGGAAATAATAGAGATTAGAGCAGAAATAAATGATATAGAAATAAAAAAGAATAGAAAAGATCAATGAAACTAGGAGATAATTCTTTGAAAGAATTAACAAACTTTATAAACCCCAAGCCAGACTTATCAAAAAGAGAAAAGAACCAATTAAATAAAATCATAAGTGAAAGAGGAGAGATCACAACCTAACACCAAAGAAATATAAGAGAATATCATGAGCAACTATCTGCCAATAAATTAGGAAATCTGCAAGAAATGGATAAATTCCTAGAAACATATAAATGACCAAAACTGAAGCAGAAAAAAAAATGGAAAATCTTAACAGAACCATAACCAGCAAAGAAATTGAATCAATAATCAAAAATGCCCCCCAAAAAAGTGCCAGATCACTTCCAGGGGAATTCACAAAACATTTTAAGAATTAATATCTATTCTCAAACTCTCCCAAAAAATAAAAATGGAGGGGAAACATCCAAACTCCTTCTAAGAGATCATCATTACCTTGATTCCAAAAACAAAGATACTTAGGAATAAGCCTAACCAATGAGGTAAAAGATTTGTACTCTGAAAACTATGGAACGCTTAGGAAAGAAATTGAGGAAGATGCAAAGAAATGGAAAAACTTCCCATGCTTGTGGATTGGAAGAAGAAAAATTTTTAAATGTCTGTACTTCCCAAAGTAATGTACACACTCAATGCTATCCCTATAAAAATAAAACCAGTATTTTCCACTGAGCTAGAACAAACAATTCTAAAATGTGTATAGAACCATAAAAGACTTCAAATAGCCAAAATAATGTTGAAAAGAAAACCAAAGTTGGAAGCATCGCAATTCCAGACTTCGTTATATTACAAAGCTGTAATCATCAAGAGAGTATGGTACTGGGACAAAATAGGCACACGGATTAATGAAATAGAATAGAGAACCTGGAAATGGACCCTTACCTCTATGGCCAACTAGTCTTTGACAAAATGGGATAGATTATCCAGTAGAAAAAAGACAGTCTCTTCAACAAATGGTGTTGGGAAAATTGGACACCAACTTACAGAAGAATGAAACTGTATCACTTTTTTATACTTTAAACAAAAATAAATTCAAAATTGATGAAAGAGCTAAATGTGAGACAGGACAGCATCAAAATTCTGGAGAAGAACACAGGCCACAACCTCTTTGACCTAAGCCATACCAACTTCTTACTAGACACATCTCTGGAGACAAAGGAAACAAAAACGGAAATGGCTATTGGGACTTCATGAAGATAAAAAGCTTCTGCACAGGAAATGAAACCATCAATAAAACTAAAAGGCAACCTACAGAATGGGAGAAATATTTGCAAGAGCTAGTATTCAAAATCTATAAAGAACTTATTTCACTCAACACTGAAAATAATCTAAAAATCCAGTTAAGAAATGGGCAGAAGACATGAACAGGTATTTCTCCAAAAAGGCATGCAAAAGGATAACACAGGCATGAAAAAATGCTCAACATCACTCATCTTCAGGGAAATATAATATCAAAACTACAATGAGATACCACCTCACTCCAGTTAGATTGCCTAAAATTGACAACTTAGGAGAGGCACCTGGGTCACTCAGTTGGTTAAGACTCTGTATCTGGATTTCAGCTCAGGTCATGATTTCACAGTTATGATTTGAGCCCTGTGTCAGGCTCTGTGCTCAGCATGGAGACTGCTTGAAATTGTCTCTCTCCCTCTCCCTCTGCCCCACACCCTGCTTGTGCACTCGAAATAAATGAATAAATAAATAAATAAATGTCTTAAAAATTAAATTAATAACACAGGATGCAACAGGGGTTGGTGAGGATGCAGAGAAAAGGAACCCTCTTACACTGTTGGTGGTAATGACAACTGGTGCAGCCACTCTGGAAAACAGTATGGAGGTTCCTCAAAAAGTTGAAATAGTACTACTTTACACCACAACACTTGCACTACTAGGAATTTATCTAAAGGATTCAAAAATAGTGATTCAAAGAGGCATATATATGAACCCCAGGGTTTATAGAAGCGTGATCCACGATAGCCAAAATATGGAAAGAACCCAAATGCCCATCAATTGATAAATGAATATAGTATATGTAATATATTATTATATAGTAATATATAATATTAATTGATAATATATAACTACATAGCAATATACAATATTAATATAATAATGTTTAAATATAAATATAATATATAATATGTAAATTATATATTGTGTATTATATCATGTTATAATACATAACATATATTATCTATGTATAATAATAAATAATATAGAATAGCATGCATTCTATATTCTATATTATTATAAATAATAAATAAATAAATAATAATACATTATTCGAATTCATAAATATATAAAATAAATAAATTATAAATTATAAATATGTCATAAATATAATACAATGTGATTTATATTATATATTATTTATATAATATAAAACATATAATGTATATATATGATATATGTAATATTAGCTATCAATAAGAATGAAATCTTGCCTTTTGCAACAACATGGAATGAACTAGAGTGTATTTTTTCTATGATTTTATTTATTTATTTGTCAGAGAGAGAGAGAGAACAGGCAGGCAGAAGCAGAGGGAGAAGCAGGCTCCCTGACGAACAAGGAGCCCAATGTGGGACTCGATTCCAGGACGCTGGGATCATGACCTGAGCCGAAGGCAACCACTTAGCCAACTGAGCCACCCAGGCATCCCTAGAGTGTATTATGCTAAGCAAAATAAGTCAGTCAGAGAAAGATAGATACCATATGATTCGCTCATATGTGGAATTTAAGAAGCAAAACAGATGAACATAAGGGAAAGGAAGGAAAAATATAAGATAAAGTTAGAAAGGAAGGCAAACCATAGGAGACTCTTAACTATAGGGAACAAACTAAGGGTTGCTGGAGGGGTGGTGGATGGCAGGATGGGATAATGGGGTGATGGGATAATGGAGTGATGGGCATTAAGAAGGGCACTTGATATAATAAGCACTGGGTATTCCATGCAACTAAAGAATCACTAAATTTTACTCCTGAAACCAATACTACACTATATTTGAACTATCTTGAATTTAAATAAAATCTTGAAGGAAAAATTTAAAGCAATCTTACAATTAAATAACCAAATGATAATAAGTTAAACTTAGAAATACAATACGACCCAGTAATTCTATAGATATATAGCCCCCCAAAGTGAACATAATTATTAACATGAAGATTTGTTCATGAACATTTATAGCAGCACTATTGAAAATATTTAAAGTAGAAAAAAGCTCATTTTTAAACTGATAAATGAGTAAACATAATGTGTGTAGCCATAAAATGGCATATTGTTCAACCATAAAAAAGAACCATGTACTGACATCAGGTAAAACATGGATGAAATTTGAGGGAAAGGGGTTAATATGGCAGAGTAGTAGGAGGACCTCAGGCTTGCCTCATCCCTTGAACACAGCTAGATAAATACCACATCATTGTAAACATCCAAGAAATTGATCTGAGGACTGACAGAACAAATTGCAAAACTAGAGGGAGAGAAGAGGCCACATCAAGGAAGTTAGCAGGTGTGGAGACATAATTTGGGGGAGAAACAGTATGGATGTTCCTCAAAAAGTTAAAAATAGAACTACCCTATGGCCCAGCAATTGCAGTACTAAGTATTTACTGAAAAGACACAAAAACACTGACTCAAAGTGACACATGCACATGTGTATTGCAGCATTACCAACAGGAGCCCAATTATGGGGGGGGAGCCCAAATGTCCATCAACTGATGAATGGATAAAGATATTATATGAATGTATGTGAATATGTATATAATATATGTAACATATTATTCATATAATATGTGAATATATATGTGTATTATATGACCGCATGTGGTATGTATTTGTGTGTGTGTGTATATGATTATTACTCAACAACCAACAGAAATTGAGCTAGGGTGTATTGTGCTACGTGAAATAAGTCAGAGAAAGACAATTAACTTATGATTTATGATTTCACTCATATGTGGCATTTAAAAAACAAAACATGATCATAGGGGAAAGGAAAAAAAAAGCCATGGAAGAAAACCATAATAGACTCTAGACAGCAGACTGAGGGCTGCTGGAGGGAATGTAGGCAGGGGGATGGGCTAAATGGATGATGGGTATTAAAGAGGGCACTTGTGGTTTTAATTTGAATCTCCCTGATGACTAGTGATGATGAACATTTTTTCATGTGTCTGATAGCCATTTGTATGTCTTCATTGGAGAAGTGTCTATTCATATCTTCTGCCCATTTTTTGATGTGATTATCTGTTTTGCATGTGTTGAGTTTGAGAAGTTCTTTATAGATCCTGGATATCAACCTTTTGTCTGTACTGTCATTTGCAAATATCTTCTCCCATTCCGT
>PISX010015333.1:0-49682 GCA_004024625.1 Mellivora capensis | reverse complement strand
AGAAGTTCTGATGCCTTTGTACAGGATTTTGAAGTTTTTGGCCAATGGCACAAGGAAGTAGATCTCAGAGGATTTCTGGACAAATGCTACTGCTGTTTGAAGTGTGACAAAGCATACACTCAGGGCTCCCTGGTTGTCTTACCCTTTTTTGGTTTCCTTAAAGAAACCTGTAAACCACCCCAAACTAAGAAAAACCATCCCAGCAAATGTGATACAGCTTCTAATCTGGCCTGAGACATTGAACAGTCTTTCTTACCTTGGAAGGGGGCTTGAAAAGCCATAGCACCCTCCCTCCCCTGAAGCTGACTCCAGGCCACCTTGACATGACGCTGCTCCAGTGAGAGCCACCTCCGTCCTGTGTCCAGGGACTCATCTGCCTTAAACACCAGGTGTTTGCTAAAACCATGACTCAAGGGTGATTTCCCAGAAATGTCCCATTCTTTCAGTGATAAGGGCTCACCTCATCATAACTCGTCCTCATCTTCTGATCCTGGCAGTAAGATGCGTAGCAGACAGAAATAGAGAAGTGAACTGTTGCAAAGAGAGAGACTAAATTCATTCCTGTGTAAGCACAAGATAAACAGGGATGTGACATCTTCTCCCTACTGGCCCACCATATTCCTTCCACTGGAATGGGTCTTCCCCTGCTCTTGGCTGTCCTAGGAATGTCTTCTGGATGCAAGAAGGTCAAAGAGGTCTTGAGTATTTGGAAAGACATACTTTGTCTTTTCTGGATGAAAAGGCGTTAAAGATGTGATTTCTTCCAAAAATTATACATCAGTGTAATGTGATTCCAACCATAACTCCAGCGGGATTTCTTTTTGTGGAGCTTGAACAACTGATTAGAAAGTATATCTGAAAGGCAAAAAGTTAAGAACAGCAACAATAATTTTGGAAAACAAGAGTAACGAAAGAATTTGCCTTACTGAGAATGACAATATGTTTAAATGTATAAGACTCAAAATGAGGTGGTGCTAGGCAATGATTTGTAGATGAATTATTAGAACAAAGCGGGTTGTACTGAAAGTGATCCTAATCTGTGATACAGGGGTTTTCATAAACCAGTGGGAAAGGTCTGAGTGATTTAATATACCTTTAAGGAAGTTGAATAATTAGGGAAAGACAAAGCCCGTTCTTCCCTTGACAACATCAGAAAGCTTATGGCCTATAGCCATATATTTTTTTAAAGATTTTATTTATTTATTTGACAGACAGAGATCACAAGTAGGCAGAGAGGCAGGCAGAGAGAGGAAGGGAAGCAGGCTCCCTGCTGAGCAGAGAGCCGATGTGGGGCTCGATCCCAGGACCCTGAGATCATGACCTGAGCTGAAGGCAGAGGCTTTAACCCACTGAGCCACCCAGGTGCCCCTATAGCCATATTTTTGCTGTGTGTCATATAGGGAGACATCTAGAATAAGCCAGAGATTAAGTATAAAAAGAACAAGAAATGCCATGTTAATGATGGTAGATTGACCATGTGTCAATCTGCACTTATCCCTCTTGTGATCTTATTGAGATGAGGAAAAAAATAAAACCTATAAGCCCCCGTGATAGAGAAAGCAAGGGAAGGCCTTGACAAAATGAGAGACACCACACGCTTTGGGAGACATACAGCAGACGGAACAGTGGTGACTGATAAAAATAGAATGGAGTAGGCTCACGTTCAGAGACCAAATCAAGAAATTAAGCCCATTGGTCCTGGAGAGCTCTGAAGAAGTGTGTGGTCAGAAATTCCAGGTCCAGGCTGGTGCAGATTGAGGCAGGATACTAAAAAACAAAAGGACAATTTCATGTACACAGATGATCCCCCGCCTTCTAATCTCCTCCTCAGTTCCACTGCACAGACCACTCAGCATCTGACCAAAAAGCCTGAGGTGCTCTCTAGGGTGGCCCTGGGGGAAAACCCCAGAGTTTTGTGTTCGGAGACTTCCCAGGGGACTGGCAGCTGCTTGCCCCCGTGCTCACCCATGGTGGGCTGGCGCTGGGGCAAACACAGTTTGCACGTGTGGGTGCCCAGCCAACATGCTGGGGTCTCAGCCTCAAACATGAAGGCATCACTGACCCTTTCCAGATAATTGTCACAAAGACATGAATTTTTCAATTTTGGAATCAACCTGCAGGCAAGATAGAAATGTTAAATATGGTTTCAGAACAGAATGCGGATGGTATTGGTGTTAACAGTGTGAAAGTGTAAGTACGTGATGTCTGTGAGTGCTTTGAATGCACCAGAGAATAAGATGGCTTGATGAGTAGATCGAGGGGTGGATAAATGGATGGATGTGTCATAAAGCAGCTGCAGTAAAATCTTAAATATGGAACCTAGTTGGTGGGGACAGGGGTGTTCACTGTAGCGGGTTTTTTTTTTGTTTTGTTTTGTTTTTTTACTTTCCTAAATGTTGGAAAATTGTCATAATGGAATGTTGAAAAAGTGAAAGTTTAGATCATAAAGATTGGGAGGTGGTAGGGTTGGGGAACGGAAGAGAAGAAAAGGAATACCTCTGCTTGATTAAACAACATTGAAGTATTAGTCCTGAGTAAAAGAGAGTTCCAGTAGTATAAGTAAAAATAGTGATTGACCCATGAAAAAGATTGCTTCTGGGGGATCTGAGACACAGAAGTGGAGTGAGAGACTGTGGTTTTAAATTTTAAAATACGTAGAGTGTTTATCCTGATAAAACATTAAAGAGTGATGAAATATAGGCTTTTTTTTTTTTTTTTTTTTTTTTTTTTTGGATAGGGACAGATGATAAAAATTAATTCGGGGCGCCTGGGTGGCTCAGTGGGTTAAAGCTCAGGTCATGATCCCAGGGTCCTGGGCCCCGCCTCGGCTCTCTGTCAGCAGGGAGTCTGCTTCCCCTTCTCTCTCTGCCTGCCTCTCTGCCTACTTGTGATCTCTCTCTGTCAAATAAATAAATACAATCTTAAAAAAAATTAACTCAATGAAAGAACTTGCAAAGGGGGCATCAGGGTGGCTGAGTTGGTTAAGCTGCTGCCTTTGGCTCAGGTCATAATCTCAAGGTCCTGAGATCGAGCCCTGCATCGGGCTCCCTCTCCCTCTCCCCTGGTCACTCATGCTCTTTCTCTGTCTCTCTCTTTCTCAAATAAATCAATAAAATCTTAAGAAAAAAAAAAAGAACTTGCAAAGGAAAAGTTGCATGGATCGATCCACAAAGACATTAGAACTTTTTTTGCTTTCTCTGCATTTAGACATTAAATAAAATTACAAGGAAAATGAACTGGGAAATATATGTACTAAAAATAGAACAGGTGGGCTTTATCTTCCACACGTCTAGAGCTTCCACAAACCAATGAGAACGATACCACCCAAGCCAGCAGGGCCCACACTTGCAGCTAGAGACTGTTCAAGGGATTTCCAAGTTTGAATTGAAATAATTACACTGCCTTTCACAGCAAAACATCTTTCAAAACTGTGAGGACAGGAGATCAAGTGTCATTTTAGTTTCTCTCCTTGGGCTTCTTTTTTGGGTAGGAGTATCCATCTTTTCAGTTGCAAGGATACTGACCATCTGAGTTCTTTATAATTTAACCCCACCTCTTCTTAGAGATTGATACCATTCACTGGGAGTAACACCAACCATAGTAGGACGCGGTCCAGTGTGAACGGTCTGACAGAGAGCAAGTGTTAATGTCCACCTCAAGGCCTCTGATGGGGTCACTGTCCTCTCTCTGTGGCTAAATAGCTCTCATTCCTCCAGGAAGCCTCTGAGCAAGACTGATTCCATAATCTTATTGGATTATTCCATGGGGCAGTCCACTGGTGACGTCAATATTAAGTGGTCCTCTGTGACCTTCAAGGATAAGTAAGAGATTGACTTCTTCTGAGAGGAATTCTGTGGTGAAACATGTACAGGTGAAAATGTGATATTGTCTGTATTTTCTTGAATAGATTTGTAAGCCTTATGGACAACCCTCTTGATAATACCCAGTGTCAAGATGGCGTTGAAGTGATGGAAAGTGAACGAGATCGTCAATGCTTTGATAAAGAGTTTTTGAAAGCCTATCTTGAAGATGTTAAAGAAAGAGGTATGCTAATCATATTTAAAATTATTTTAGGGGTGTCTGGGTGGCTCAGTTGGTTAAGCATCCAAATTTTGATTTCTGTTCAGATCTCGGGGTCATGACCTTGGGGTTCTGATATCAAGCCCTGCATTTGGGCTCCGTGCTCAGTGCAGAGTCTGTTTATCTCTCTCTCTCTGCCCCTCTCCCGGCTCTCGCTCTCTCAAATACATACATACATACATACATACATAAGATCTTAAAAAAAATAAAATTCATTTAAATGAATATATGGAATTCCATGTACTCAAGCAACATGAACTCATAATGCTAAAAAGTTAGTTGCTTAATTGGTTATTTTTCCACATACCATATATATATTTATAGAAATTATATATTTATATAATTTATAATATATATATTTATATAATTACATATTATATATAAATTTATATTACATATATATACACATAATTTTTTCTTTAAATATCAAATTTTTCTAGTGTACTTGAATACTTGATACATCATCAACTATTTGACAGAGAGGCCTGGAAACATACACTTGAGACGTTGCCTTACTAACTATACATGAGTTTTTAACAAAATGACATTGACAAAAGAGTATCTCAGTTAATGGGAAAAATCAGTTAAGATTCCATTTCAAAATCCATTTAAATTCAACTTTAGAAAAAGGCGTTTCAAGGTCCACTTGTATGAAAAATCACCAAAGGAAAAAAAAGGTGGCAGACTAGTACCTAGATCCCTTTAGCTTTGGTTTTCCACAGGGTGGTGATAATACAGAGGAGCATGGGGAGGTCACAGGACTCAGGAAAGGGTGGGAAGCGATTTCCTCAGGGGCTGTTTCCAAAGCATTCTAGAAGGTAGAAGCCCTTCCTTCTGCTGCAAGCACACAAACACAGGAAGAAGGCATAAGTCACCCTTTGTTCTTCTAATCACCACCTCCTTCCTTGGTATGGCTGCCCATTCATAGACTAAGGATGATTGGTCACATTCAGATATCCAGGGGTTTCATGAGAGGAATGAAAAATACCATTTATTTGGCAAATTAAAATTTTTTTTTCAGCTAAATTATTAAATCTCTCTGCAGTTACCTCTAATCCATTTGGCTATCCCCAATCTTGAAAGCTGAAATAGTGTGAAATAAATGAGAAATTTATATGAAACATGAAACAAATAGTAGAACCATTTATTTTGTCAAAATTTATTTTTGGGTTGCACACGTTTCCTCTTGTGAAAACCTTTATTGTTGTATTTTATAGATTTATTAATAATTACATTTTTGAGTTATTGTTTAAAAATATAAGAAAAAATTAGAGAAAATAGGTAGTTAGCTTTGGATCTGTTGGTCAGTGATAAAATAATTTGCTTTGTAAGGTTAACTTTAGTGATAATAGCTTTTGAATTCATTCACTTATTTCTAAATAATTATAATAATTCTGTCTTCCATATATTCTTACTGGTTCATATGATATTGCCAATACTCAGCCGTTTTTTTATTTTTATTTTATTTTATTTTATTTCTTTTCAATGTACTCAGATGGTTTTAACCAGCATCCATAGCTAAGGTGGAAAAAAGTAGCTTTAGTGAGTTACGCTGACCTCCAAACTCAGGTGAGACAAGAATGATGAGCAAGTGAAACCCTTTGCTGGTCCTCAAGCATTAGCGACCCTAAGAATCACTTGCAGGCCTCACCCTCAGAGATTTTGACTCCAGCAGCTCTGGGGTAGGACCAAGAATGTGCATTTCTAACAAGGTCCTGGGTGATGTTGGTGCCTTGGGTCTGGGAGCCTCACCTTGAGAGGCATTGGTATAGACCATCCTTTGACAAAATTTTGGCTATGAAGGGAGAGTGGGCAGTAACCAGTGGGAAGAGCAAGACTGAGTAAAATGGTACTTATAAGATCATGCTCAGTTTAGGAATAGTGCAAACTTTACTTACAAACCTTTTTCCCTTCCACCTGGGGTCTTACTTGCTGTCTCAGGTCCTTGGTCATCTATTTCTGTTTTAGTCAATTTTTTATTTTTATTTTTAGGGTTATACAGTTTCTCAGATTTCGATGTAGCTGTGTCAGTGTGTTGGAAAGATTGCAAAAGAATGAGGGTTAATAATTCTATCTTAGATCTAAATATTTCTTCTTCTTTTTTTTTTAAGATTTTATTTATTTGACAGACAGAGATCACAAGTAGAGAGGCAGGCAGAGGGGGGGGGGGGAAGCAGGCTCCCTGCCGAGCAGAGAGCCCGATGCGGGGCTCGATCCCCGGACCCTGGGATCATGACCTGAGCTGAAGGCAGAGGCTTTAACCCACTGAGCCACCCAGGCACCACCCCCCCTTTTTAAAAGATTTTATTTATTTACTTGATTGAGAGAGTGGGATAGCACAAGCAGGGGGAACAGTAGAGTGAGAGGGAGAAGCAGACTCCCTGCTGAGCAGTGAGCCCGACTCAGGGCTTGATCCCTGGACCCTGGGACCATGATCTGATGACCCCAGGTGCCCCAGATCTAAATATTTCTAAAGCATGACTAAACATTTGTGAAAGCTGACTTAATGGTGATAGATAAATCCATTCACCTCTATACTTTAACCTGGGAAGGATAGTGATTTGTTGGTTAACATGAGCAATGGTTTGTAGCTACACTTTGCGGTAAAATGGGGAATGGTTGAGTAACTTTGTTTCTTTTGTTACAGAATCTGTTCCTAGCTATACCACCAAAGTATCTTTTAGCCTTCAGCTTTGATACCACCCATCAGAAGACTGCAGAATCTCCCTGTGCTGCTGAGCTATAAATCTTGGTGTCCTGGAATAATGGTTTGCGCTTAAGGACAAAGTCTAGAAACCACATAGTTAGGAAAAATGATTTTCAGATTTCACATTTGTGAATACTTCTCTCAGTGGACTGGAGAATTGATAAATGGGTTTATATATAAAGGTTCATTTACATATACTTTTTTCCAAATAACGTACCTTTAATATTTTAGAAAATGTGTTATTTTTTTAAATTAAAACCTAGAGACCAAAATCTGAAGTTGATGGCACTGTTTTTAGGAATCTGATAAAGGGGTTGTAAAAAGAACATTTATATGGGACTAGCCAAAAGAGATTTTATTTTATTTTGAGAGAGTTTTTTTTTTTTTTTGAGAGGGAGTTTTAATGAATTATTTCTTTTACTGAGAAAAGCTTTCCTTGGCTTAATACAAACTGCTATTTTCATATGTTTTAATTGTATTTTCTAAGTGTAGGGTCTTAGGAAAGACTTTAGGTATAATTTGGGCATTGAAGGTAGAAAGAAGGGCTGGATTGTCTGCTCATGTATTGGGCACAGGACACTCAGATGGTGTGGCGGTGGTCCTCACAGAGGCATTGTGGTCCTGGCTGGTCCTGGGAAGACTTACATGATCTACATGGATGGTCTTCCTATCCTGAATGGGTACTTCATGGGTCCCAGGACGCACCTTAGAACAGGGAGCAGAGGCAGTGCCCTCAGGGACCCCTCCTCCAAGGTGGCTATGCAAGGTAGCAGGGATGACTAGTCTGTACCAATGAGGACGTCCTAGCAAAGCTTCCTGACAGGTGCCACAGGAGAACTCTTCCCAGGCCATCATGCTGCAGCCCACAGGGAGCTCATGGAGACTGTTTTTTGTTGGCAAAGATGGGAGTCATGATAGGGTTTTGGACTCCTATATCACATTTGATTTGGAGAGAAATTGTACAAATACCTATTTTTATACCACTATTTTAGGCTAGAGGAAACAGGATTGTGAGTTGAAGATAAGCTTTAACAAGCAGCTTCTGTGATTAAGAAAGAAAAAGTGCATATATTCATGTTTATTCCTACATGAATTGACTTCTACATGGTCTTATTCAGTGCCGTCCAGTAGAATTTTCTGCAGCGATGGAAATGTTCTGTATCTGGGCTGTCCAAATTAGTGACCAGCAGACACATATGCTTTTTGACTACTTGAATAATGACTGATAAAACTGAAAAACTTTTAATTAATTAAGGATCTTTAATTAAATTTAAATTTGGATTGCCACAGGGGGGCTGCCATATTGGACACATAAGTCTAGCCAGTTGGGTTTTTTGGGAAGAAATGAAGGGTGATTTTTATTTTCTCTTATCTGAACAACAGTCTGTCCCCAAAGGGGCCACTATTGACACCCTCCATATTTTGTCTTGATAGATTTAATCATAATTCCCAGTGTTTTATCCTCAACAGATGCAAACCAAGCAGAGCATTCTAAAGCCATATGGTAATGCTTCAGTGGAGGATTGCCTCAAGTTAAAAACAAACTCTGAGAAGTAGGTTTAGAGATGAAAAGAGTGGGAAAATGAGAAATCACTTCAACTGAACCTCAAACAATTGTATTCTTCTTTTAAGTCTTCAAAAATGGCATTGAAATTTATTAGTTGTATTACTTAAATGATTTTGAAATTTCATTTCATGCCAAGGTATACATTATATTTAGCCAAATGGAAAATGAATCTTAAAAAGGGGCAAATAGGGGCTTTCACATAAGTTGTCCATGACCTATGTAAAATTTATTTCAATAAAACCAGTCTTTTGTGCAAAAACCCTGTATTGGTGCTACATTTCCTTCCTAAACAAAGGAAAAAGTATTGCACCGATACATAATTATTTCATGTCACATAATATCCCATATCTAATATATTATTTGAATATAATGTGTGTAGAGATACTATTTAATTTATTCATGTATGTGTAAAAATGCAGCAAGATTATAAGGCATCCTAGTGGCAATATCATAGAGATTTGAAAATTTTATGGGATACATAGGGACTGATTCATAATTTGGAAAAGGAATTTCCATAGTGGGATATATGTATGAGCATTAAAGCAATATGACTAAAAGAATAAAATGTAATTCCTAGGAGAAAAAGTTTCTGGTCCCAAAAGCTTATTACTATACCCGTTTTTCAGACGTCGGACATTGAGGGGCAGAGACACTTAGGTGAAATCATCGAGTAGTGCATTTTAATCACCAGCAAGAACCACACCACATTTCTTGACTGGAGGTTTCTAGAATGACCAAGAGGTGCGCTTGCCAAACACAAGTTTAGGGTAACTTAATGATGATGGCTAACAGTAAGCTGCAGAAATCAATTACTGTCTTTCTTTCTTTGCCTCCCTTCCTTCCTGCCTCAATGCATCTCTTGAATCTCTCACTACTCCTGAATGGGAAGGAAACATACTCTGAGGTGCTATGTTGTGTCGGGTGTAGGTTTATGTAATTCTCATTTCCCGAGTCCTGATTCATAGGGACAGCACGTTGCCTAGCCTTACCCACCCTACTTGTTTGGTAGCAGTATGTGTTATCAGAGTAACTTTTGATCACGTAATAACACTTCTTGGAATTTTAAAGAACTTTCCAATCCTTTCCTAAAATTAAAGTTCTTGGCGCTAGTCTTCAGTGAGCTCACAGATTGTTCAACACCTGCTTCCCTTCATGTCCTAATGATCTAAATTCTGTTTTTTAGTTTGTTTTCCTTATTGATATACTCCAAATCATTCCACCCATCCCAGCCTATCTTTGAATACTATAGAATCTTTCTGGGGATATTGGCGGATGTTTTGCATCTTCCTGTATCTGCCATGTCTTTATTGTGCAAACGTGCATACATGCACACACATTCCAGTCTCTTCTTGAAGCTGATCAGCACTGGGACTCAGGGAGCCGGGATAGCAAGGCCAGCTCTTTTACTAACGCACCATATAATCTTCGGAAAATCACTTCATCTTTTACCCACCTGTAAAATATAGAGTAGCAGAAGACGATTTCTAAGACTGATTCCATCTTTAACATTTTATGACTTACCTTCCACTAAGAACCCCTTTTTATATTAACTACTCAGCATTTCCTCCCTACCTCACTGGTCACTCAGCTTCCAGCTCCGTATGGGCGCTGGGCATGCTTGCTCCTTAGGTATGTGTTTGTAACTGTCTTGTCTACTATTACATGTTAAGTTTCTAGAGTTTGCTAAATAGGTAGACTGTGTCCAAATATTTGAAAATGAATAGTGAGTCTGTGAAGAACTGACCCACACATTTCTGTTGTGTTCCCAATACTTCCATCTATGCTGAGATGTACAAATATTATTTTTGATAGTGCCTCAAAAGAGGTATCATGCATCATAAAAAATTGCATTTTCTAGAAATCTAAATTGAAGATACAGTGAGATATCACCTCACATCCTTAGGTGTAGCTATTATTCAAAACCAAAACCAAAACAAAAAAAAAATCCCAGAAAATAATTATTGGTGAGGATATAGAGAAATTGGAACTCTTGTCCCTCTTGGTGGGAATGTAAGATGATGCAATTGCTATGGGAAATAGCATGGCAGTTCCTCCAAAAACTTAAAGTAGAATCAACATATGGTCCAGCAGTTCCAGGTCTGAGTATTTTGAAAGCAGGGTCTCAAAGAGCTATTGACACCCATGTTCCTAGCACTACTAGTCACAATGGCCAAGAGCTGGAAGCCTCCCAGATGTCTACAGGTGGGTAGACAAAATGTGATATCTATCTATCTATCTATCTATCTATCTCATGGAATGTTATTCATCCTTCAAAAGGAAGGAAATCCCGTCACATGCTAAAACATGAATGAAACTTCAGAACGTTATGCTAAGTGATATAAACTAGTAACAAGAAGACAAATATTCTATGAGTCTACCTCTATGAGGTCCTCAGGGTAGTCCTATTCATAGAGAGAGAAGAATGGGCGTTAGTAGGGACGAGGGGGAGGGAGAAAATGTGAGTTGTTGTTTAATGAGGATAGAGTTTCAATTCTGAAAATGAAAAAGTCAGTGAAAAGTCAGCGAGATGACTTTCCAGATGGTGTTTTTTATTTAATTACACATTGTGTCACAATACCATTCTACTAGTACAATAACCATGTTATAAACCATTGTTTATAACCAATTGTAACCAATGTTACAAACCATATTCCAACAAGGAATAGTAAAGTCCAAAGAAACGAACCAGAGTTTGAAGGCTGTCTCTCCCATGTGGGTCCTGCCCCAGCCCTGAACTGCGTGGACCCTGCTGCAGAGAACACTGTTTTGAGACCCAGGCTTTCAGCCCAGTGAAAACACTGCAAGTGCCTCCACCTGCTGACCTCCCGGGGTCTGTGCAAGCTTCTCAGTGGAGAGAGGACCCACAGGTCTCATGAGATTTCCAAAAGGTTCTGTGAGCCATAAAGGCTCCAGTCTCAGTTCTCCAGAGCATGAGCAGAATTTCAGCATCCTTTAGGCAAGATAGAACTGAGTGGCAGTGTTAATTTCAACTTAACATTAACCCTTAAAAAAAATCACATGAAATCAACCATTTAAAATGAACAATTCAATGGTGTTTACTGCATTCACTGTGTTGTACAACGTCTCCCTCTGTCTCGTGCCAAACATTTTCATCAACACACACCTTCTGTCCCCCAAAAGCCCCATACAGATTAATCCCTTTCCCCACAGCCCCTGGCAGTCACCCTGCTACTTCCTGTCTCTGGATTTACCTCTTCTGGATATTTCCTATCCGTGGGATCATACTACGTGACTTGGAACTAGGCATCATGTGGAGGTCCACTGAATGGTCTCTACGATAATCACCACGACAATAATCAGAATGAAAAAACAGCAGCAAACATTCAAGTTCTTGCACCTGGGATTCTGGACTGTGTGGGAATAGGGCACCTCACTATTGGTTCTGAAGTGGATTATCCTCTCCACATGGTGTTGGGTGTTTGCTCTCGGGCTCCAGTGGGTGGGGAGGATTGCAGCCTCCCTGGACCCAGAATGCCAGGGTTGGGGTAAAGCCTTTCCTTTGTTTGCCATGGCATTCCACTTCTCTACGTCCACTGTGGTCTTCCCCTTCACTGTGTCTGCTGTGGCATTCCCCTTCCCTGCTGTGGTCCCCTTCACTGCATCTGTGGTGGCCTTTCCCTTCACTGTGTCCACTGTGTTGCCACTTCTACTGGGAAAGGGCATGGGAATGATGGTCCCAAGAGCAGGTGAGCTTATGGCAGGAAGTGACGGGGACACTGGTGACTGCATGGCCTCACTGAAGCCACTATGAGCACAGAAACCCTGCAGACATGCCTCACAGTTGTTACTGTCATGTGGCCCTTCAAGAGCAATTTCCCTGATGGTAGGGATCTCCTCCATCGACTTAAATCCTTCTCTGTAGCATTTCTTCAGAATTCGGAATACCAGGTTGTTCAGGATCCTTGAGATGTTCTCTTTTGTGAACTCGGGAACTTCAAATGGAGACTGATGGCACTTCTGACATCTCTGGGCAAAGACCCTCATCTTCACGTTGCCCCTGGGTTTCCCCCCAATCTTGTGCATGTGGAAAACAACCTGAACTTGAGAAGAGGCCCAACTTCGAGAGCACAAGGAGCACTGGAACCTGTGGGGACAGGAGACAAGACCCTCGACTTGGCCCAGGATGGCCAAGCTGTGGGCTGGGCCAGAGGGAGGAAGGGGCACCCAACAACAGAGACATGACTTGACTGGGGTCCAGGTTGGCAGGGAAGACATTAGCGAGCCCCTCGTTCCCATCTCCACTGTGCCACCAACATGCCCTGGGATCCACAGGTGTCTGTCATGAAAATAGCAGACCACAAGCTCTTGGTGCTGGAAGGGACCTTCTAAATCTGACATGATGTGATAGATGAGATGAGGTGCATGCTGGAACCCATCATGTGCAGAGACTTGGTGGGTGTAAGAAGCAGGACCAGACCTCTGGGCTCCTGAACCCAAACCAAGCCTTCTTCAAATGTAGACTGAAGTGGGTCAGAGGCTATGGGTGCAACAATAGCTATTAAACCAGCCGCCAAGAGCTCTGAACTGAAATCCACAGATGGCACAAGTGGGTGCTGGTAGGTAAAACTGTCTAAAAGTTGGTGTCTCTCCTCAAATTCACAGGTCGGAACCCGAACCCCCAAAGGTGATGATGTTAGAAGGCCTTTGGGAGGTGATTAGGTCATTAGGGTGGAGCCCATGTGGATATGGATTAGTGCCCGTATCACAGAGACCCCATAGAGCTCCCTAGCTCCTGCCACCATGTGAGGATACAGGAGAAGTCCATCCACAAACCGCAAAAGGGCTCTTACCAGACCAGATGACACCCTGATCTTGGACTTCCAGGCTCTAGAACTGTGAGCAATACATTTCTGTTGTGTCTGTTGTGGTTAGTCTGGTGTTTATATTATCTTAATTTACTTCACTTTATGTTTTATTGCCCCCCCCAACAGATCAAGACAGTAAGTCGTAGACCCACAGATCAAGGAGGGTCTATTGTCTAGAGGAAAAGCATTGCTTTGCCCTGTTGCCCAGGGACCCCCAATCCGTCAGTATTACAGGGAGATCACAGTGTCCAGCTCTCTCTCTTCTTGCTCCCCTTCCCACCCAATTCATTGCTCAAGGTAGCCTGGAAAACCTCATATTCTGTGTGCACCTGGCCTCATACCTTCCCTTCTCTGTAGGGAAGAGGGCAATTTCCTGAGCTCAGATATTTGGACAAATACATGTCAGGATAGATGGAGAGAGGGGAAGAAGGCACACAAGGACATGGCTGCACCGAGGACAGGGATCATGGGAGAGGCAGAAATTGCAGAATGGCAGGGACAATTCCTGCTCACTAAATTATCCATGCACTCCCGCCTGCTTCCCAGCCCCCTCACAGTTAGGTTGGGCAATATGACTGGTTGCCTGATGGGATGCGGGCCATGACATGTGTTACTTCCAAATCTGGCATGGAAGCTCTTGGAAAACCCTCCCGCTCCTCTACCTCTGCCTCAACGACCTGGGAACAGTGTATTAGGTCAAAACACTGATATTTTGGGGCGCCTGGGTGGCTCAGTGGGTTAAAGCCTCTGCCTTCGGCTCAGGTCATGATCTCAGGTTCCTGGGATCGAGCCCGCATCAGGCTCTCTGCTCAGCGGGGAGCCTGCTTCCCTCTCTCTCTCTGCCTGCCTCTCTGCCTACTTGTGATCTGTCAGATAAATAAGTAAAATCTTTTTAAAAAATACTGATATTTTGAGGTTTATCTGTTCTAGCAGCCAAGCCTCGCCTATCATGGGAGAGTGATTTCCTTCTTGTGTCTTGATTCCGGCCACACCTCACAGGGGGAGCATGGCCACGAAAAGAAAGAAAGAGGACAAGAGGCTCTGGCCACCACGAGAGAGATGACGTTGCTGGAGTTATTCGGAGTTGGTGGTGCACAGGGAGGCTCTGCTCTCCTGAGCTGCTGTCCCCAACCCTCCCTCTGGGTCATATTGCTCTGTTCATGTGCCAGCTCAGAGTTCAAGGTTCTCCAAAAAAAGCAGGGTGGGGGTTGAGGGTGGGGCTGAGATTTTGCTTGGATGTTCCTGGTGCCAGCTCCTGGCCTGGGAAAGCCGTTGGCCACAAGGAGAGGAGAGCTCTGCTTCCTCTGCCCAGACCCTCCCCCAGAGAGGAGGGCAATGGGCAGACACCAAGTCTCAGGCCCCTACCCTCTTTGCAGGGGCAGCCCCACCCCCTGACCCTTGGAACTCTGCTTCCTCACCTGGGGAAAACAGGGTAAGTCTTTGAATGAGTTCCAAGCATCTTGGATTATTTTTTTGTTGTTTGTTTTAGGATTTTATTTATTCATTTCAGAGAGAGAGAGAGAGAGAGAGAGTGCACAAGCCAAGGGAGAGGGAGAAGCAGGTTCCCACTGAGCAGGGAGCCTGATGTGGGGCTGGATCCCAGGACTCTGGAATCAGGACCTGAGGCGAAGGCAGACGCCTAACGGCTGAGCCACCCAGGCACCCCCAAGAGTCTTGGTTTAAAAGGATCCATCAGCCCAGAGAAGAGGAGGCAAGGTTTCTGCATGTTGCTCAGCTACGCTAACCTCTGCCCTCTCCTGGAGTGGCCTCCTCAGCCGTGGGGCCTCTCCCTCCTGGGCTCCATAGACAGCCCCAGGTCCCCAGGAGACAGGGAGCATAGGTAGGGAACTTTGCCCACCCAGCTCTCCTGCAGCTCCTCCCTTTCCCTCTTCTTCACTGCTCCTCCCTCCACCCCGATGCAGCCAACACCGGTGCCCAGTCCTGCTACTATTTGGGATTCACTGAAATAAAGAAAAAACCCTGTACCAAAGCTAAAACTTCTGGGTGATGGGCACCGTACTTCCTGTAGTCTTCAATGTGCAAGCATGGGATAGAACAAGAAAAGGAGCAAGGATACACCGTAATGAAAAAATAAGAATTTTCTGGAATATGTACCATCCCATTCCCCACTCACCTGGCAAAGGCCCACTGCTGGTACTGTGACCACCCCGGCTTCAGGCTGTTGGGAAGAAGGTCTTTGTCTTCTGTCAGGGTCCATTTGTGCCATGGCTTCACTTCCTGGATTAATTCCTGGAACACTTGCTTCCATAGCTCCATGTCCTGACTCATCGTATGCCGTGTAGACAGCTGCGTACATCAGGATCTCTGGGAGGCTCTGACAGGTCTGCAGCAGGACATGAGGTTTCCCACTTTAAAGAACAAGGGCTGGGATCCGCCTTTGTGTACACACGACCTGGGCCAGTGGACCAGGTCTTTGTCTCAAGGACAAAGGTCAGTTGAATCTGGCTTCCCGTTCAGTGGACTAGCGAGCGCTAGCTAGCTTCCTCCACAGGGAATTTCCAAAGATACGGAAGGCGTGGTTTCATCCAACAAAATATGACCAAGGGAAAGCTCCGGACTCTGGATTGGATCAGCAGACAACCTGCCTATAATCCGGAATATATTCTTTACCTCAGAAGCCTCTGGAAATGGTGGAGAGAGGTTGTAGGCGCTCTTTCTGTTTTTACACTTGGAAGTCCTTATCCACTGGGCTGCTGTGCCCGAGACTGGGGAGGAGAGATGCAAAGAAGGGCATGGCCATGGTGGGCTCTCACTGCTCCCCAAGTCCCTGTTCTGGGTTCCCTGCTTCCTGTTTCTGCTGGTCTCTGTACAACTGGATCTCACAGCCCCCACGCTGTCCCAGTTTCTAACCCAGAGGCCATTCTCCTCCCAACAGGGTTAGGGACACTTGCTATCGCTCTTTCTGAACACTGGCTGGGCCCTGGCTCTGCCGTTGGGAGGGGGCCGCGTAGGAAAACTTGGGACAGGCGCAGATGAGCTTGGACAAGACAGCACTTGGCCTTCTCGTTTCAGTTCCTGTGCTGAAAACAAGTGTCCTCTTCATGGTCTATTTGTGCCACGTTTGTCAGATATTCGTGGTTTTTGTTGGTGATCTCTTTGTTTCAAGTGGCCCCAAAGCCTGTGTTCGGTCTAGTGTGCCTAATGGTGAGGAGGCTGGGATGTACCTTCTGGAGAGAGCGTGCGCTCGATAAGCTTCATTCAGGCACGAGTTCTAGTATTGCTGCCTGCAAGTTTATACATGAACATTACTTACTCCATAAGGTATCTTCAAACAGAAACAATGCAAGGTCATGGATTGCTCAGCTGCCCAAAATGTTGTTGCTAGAGGCTGGCAGGAACTAAGTCTGCATTTCCCTGGGGAGTCATGGTTCAGTATTTGTTATTTTAGTGTTCTTGGCAACTTTATGGGATTTACTGCCAAAAAAAAAAAAATGAGAGGGGGCTGCGTTTTCCTTTATCTACTCAGTGGTTTGTCTTTCCTCCCCATCCTTCCATGGGGAGAGCTGGCTTGGTGAAACTAAACCACTTTTGAGCCCTGCCCTCACCCATTATCCAGTTTTTGTCCAGAAAGTTGCTAATGACTAGTGCCGTTAGGTCTAGTATAAGACCCTGCCAAATCTGCAGGCCATCTGCTAGCCCTATCTTGTCTGTGGCCCAGAGATCGGAGTGTCATTCTTTTCCCAGCCAGGCTTCTGCACTGGTGGTTACAACTGATCGAATGCACCGGGAACTGTAAATCCAGCCATTTCACAGAGCTTGTGTTTTATTCAGACGGGGAGAAAGACAATGACCCAGTAAACAAGGAAATGTTCAACGTCATGTCAGCTAGCCATGAGCGCTATGGAGGAAAACAGCATGGCAAGGGGCTGGAAGGAGGAATGGCATGGGCGCACGGGCAGGGTGGCAGTAGGGACAGCTGCTCTAAGTGGGCGGTTATAGAAGGCTGCTCTGTGAGATGACATATGAACCAAGACCTGTCTGAAGTGAAGGACTGGGCCAAGCATATACATGGGGGGAGGAACAGTCGGATCAGAGAGGATAGCCTGTGTGAAAGCCCAGAGGTGGAAGTGGGCCTGGTGTGTCCGTGAAGGAGGAGGGAAACCAGGGTGGCCAGAATTTAGTGAGTGGAAAAGGAGTACATGAGGTATATTTTAATACCTCATGTACTGCAAGGCTACAAGGCTGCAGGGCCTTGTAGAATTTTATTCCAAGTATGATGGGAAACCAGTGAAGAGTTTGGGTACGAGAGTGAGAAGGTCTGATTTCACACTGTCCACTCAAGCTCTCTGCTGTCTCGGCATTGAGGTAGGGAAGGAATGGCTGTGCTTAGTGGGTCAAGGACAACGCAGGAAAATCATCTAGAGTCTTAGCTTTAAGAGCATTTAGGCCAAAATAAGACTCTTCTCTTTCAAATTTGACTACACTCGAACCTCTGAGATCTTATTCCTCAAGGAAATTGCTAAGTCAAATTTAATTAAAATGACTTCCACTATTTTTCTTGGATTTTGCACTGTCCTTGTGGGGACTGCAAGAGCGAAACCCAAATCAGACCAGACCAAACCTCCATAAACCAATTTAGTTCCTCCAGAGATTGATAAAAACCCTCATCAGTCTCCTCATCACCAATTCCTAAGGACAGACTATACCACCCTTGGGACTTGGGCAAATTCTGCTTGAACCACTGGTTTTATTATTCAAGAGAGAATTCTTTACTCCAACCCAACAGATGACTTGCCCTCTATATGATACGTTTCCATTACTGGTTATCTGTTCACTGACGGAACTTCTTACCAGAGTTCACGTTCATTGCCTGGCCCAGGGCTTATGGAACGAACAGTCCAGAACCAGCGTGAGACCCTGTGACTTTAGAAGCCTGGGCCGGGCCCCGGGAGTCTCTTCCGGGGCGCAGCACGTGGGGCAGCTCAGGTGGAGGCCCCTAACTTCTGGATGGGAAGGTGTACAAGCTGGCGCGGTGCCCAGAGGTGCGTGAGGCCACGAGGATGGAGACCCCCCAGGGTGGGCAGTGATCCTCACTGCGCAGACTCTGTGCTCTCGTGCCGCATCTTTGAGTTCCAAATTTGTTTTTAAAATTAAAAACAAATTTGTTGCTAATGATGGAAAAAAGGGTTAAATATAGTTATTTCTTAAAAATATACATTGTTAGTAAACCGTCTTACAGCGGTGCCCCGCCGCACCTCCCCCCAGGCACCCACAAAGGGGTGTTATAGGAAGGCTGGTGCACAGCGGGCGCCCTAAGTGGAGTACCGAGCCGCAAGGTATCCGGGGAGCTGGCTTCTGGCCTCGGCGATCCCAAGTGGGGTTGCCCCATGATACAGTTTCACTTGGATTTGCACGTCAGTTAAATTCCAATGTCAGTAACAACGAATAATAAATATAATTAGCGAATTTTACACTACAATTAGTATCTTATACTAGGAGTCGATTCATGTTCATCTGAAACTCGAATTTAAATCGGGGCTCCTGGTGCTGGCTTTGGGCTGCTAAATGCGACTGCTTCCGCGGGGAGGCGGGAAGTGCAAGCTCGCACCCTTGGCTGTCTCTCGGGAAGAGAGCCTCGCCGGTCCCGGGAGGTGGGCGGGACGCCACAAGTCTCGCGAGAACGGAGCCGGCTAGGGGCGGGCCGGATGTGTGTTGGGGCGCGGCTGGGCGGGGCCGGAAGTGTGCTAGGGCGCGGGCTGGGCGGGGCCGAGGGGCAGAGAGGCGGAAGTCCTAGCTGAGTTGGGGTGCTGCTCAGCCGCCAGGTCATGGTCCCTCATTTCGGACGGAGTCAGAGTAGCAGGACTCTTCCATTGATTTGAAGTACACTCTGATGAGATTAGATCCAGAAGCTACGTAAAGGAACAGAACCCTCCCACGTGATAGTTCAAGTTATTCAAGTTTGAGGGCTTGTGTCCTCTCTCCCCCCAGAATATAGTTGAAGCTTCATGGCGAAGGGAAAAAGAGAAGGCAGCAACTAGGTGACCTGCAGTCCCACTTGTTACAGGCTGAAGTGAGTGACGCCCAGAATTTAAATACCTCCTTGACAGTAATCCCAGTCTCGCCCCAAACGGAGCATCTCCAGTTCCAGTAAATTGTCTTGAAGTAGAACAAACAAAAATAAAATTTTTTTCACAATTTTTTTAATGAAAATGAGAACTATTAAGGCTAAATAAAGGGGATTTAACCATGGTCTTGGCTGATTGGGAAAGGAATAAAACACTGCAGAGAGAGTGAAAGGTATTTTACAGTGTTTGGTTAGGTAGGGAACCAGCGAAGTGGGAGATGAGCCAACAGGTCACCACCACACTCTCCAGTCCACTGTTATTGGGCCCGGAAAGTCAGTCCACTTTAATCTCGGATATATTTTGTTCATCCTATTCTAAATCTTTTTGAAATTGCAGTCACTGTTGTTGTCCTACTGCTAAAATGTACCCCTTGTTTAGGCCATATTTTAAGATAATAGGTATGAGGGCATTCTTTATGCCATTCATATCTATCCTGGCTTCTAAGATTTTGACTTAAAAAATCTGTTCTGCAATATACAGAAGAATAAGACATATATACCAGCGTAATGAGTAATTATAAAGCAAATATTTGTATAAATACCTCCAAGTTAAAAAAATAGAATATTGCTATTGTGAAAATGAATAAAGGAAATCTTATTCAAAATTGAGTTAGTAGTGGGGGTGGGGAGTGGCACCTGTTTCAGTTTGGTAGATGGGGGACTCTTGATCTTAGGGTCATGAGCTGGAGACCCACATTTACTTAAAAAAAAAAAAAAAACTGAGTCCAGAAGCCATAAAGGGAAAGCGCTCATGCACGACCACTCTCACAGCCTACATAGTCCTGCACGAAGAAAGAATAGAAGAAGGAATATTTCCCGATCCCTCAGAAAGAGCAAGCTGTGCTTGCCTGCAGCCTATGAGAGGCCACCACCACTTCCAATTCTCCTTTTCCTCCAATGACCTTTTGTTCAAACCAATCCCTCCCCAAATCTTTCTTTCTTCCTATAAATGGATATTCTCCTTTGTTCTCTGGACTTGTCTATTGTTCACCATAGTTTGCAAGTCCTGAGTTGCTATTCTTTGCTATTCCTGAATAAACTCATTTGCTGCTCAGGTAACCTTCACTGTTAAATTTTGAAGGTCCACACCATCATTCTAAGACCCCCCCTCCTCCCGCCACCCCACCCCACCCAGGTGTCCTTTCTCATTAAAACTCTCTCCTCTTCTCTAGAAGTGACCACTCTCCTCTAACTTTGGTGTAATAATTACCACATGTGTGTGCAGCTCTATTTTAAAAAATTTTGTCTTTTAAAAATGTCACATAAACAGAATCAAACTAGATGTGTTTTTTTGTTTTGCTTCTTTTAATTAAACAAGGCCATTAGATAAAGGTGGCTCTAAAGTTTTGGTAGCTTATGTAACCACACTGAAACCTAGGTCAGAATCAATGCATCAGAACCCGAGAAAATGAAACTTAAGGACAACCAATCATAGCCAACCAGACTTTCCCAATAAAGGCTACTGTGTAAGCTATAGCCAATCAAATAATTTCCTTGCTTGGCTTCTGAGTCTTCTCTAGAAAAAAACGTTCCCTAACTCCTGTAGGTGGAGCACACCTAGCTGCTACTTTTGGTCTGGAGCTGCCTGATTCCAATTGGTGTATGCTGAAGTAAATTTTTGAAAAATGTTACTGTGTCTCAGTTTATGTTTTAATGCTTCTTTTACCCAATAGTATATAAGTTTCACCCATGCTGTTTCACACTGCAGTAATTTATTGATTCTCAATCCTGTATATTCCAGTGAATGAAAACTACAGTGTTTTTATCCATACTGCTGTTGTTGCCTGTGTGAGTTGTTTCCAGTTTTTGCTTATAATAATGAAACTATCTATATATTAAGCCACATCTTTTTTGTGCCTTTATATGCCTTTTTGTTGGATGTATAACTAAGAATGGAAATGTGTGGTCAAAGAGTATACATATGTTAGCCTTCAGTAGATACCCCAGTTTGGGAAAGTTTATGAGTATTTCAATTACTCCATTACTTACCAATACTTGATATTGTCATTATTTTAAAATTTAAATTTTCTAGTGATCATGTAAAAATATTTCCCTATGACTTAAATTTATGTTTTCCTGATTATTGTTGAAATAAGAGTATTTTTTCATAATGTTGATCGACAATTTGATATTCTCATTTCTGAAGTACTTGGCCACGTCTTTTCCTCATTTTAAAAACTGAGTTGTTTATCTTTTTATATTGGTTTGTTGTAATTTAAAAAATATATTTTCCATATTGATTCTTTTTCAGTTACATGTGGGACAAATGTATGTTTCATCTTTCTACTTTGGAGATCTTTACAATGATAAATTTAAATAAAATACATACATATTACCTAAAATAGATAAAGTAAGATAAATAGAGGAAATGAATAGCTTGTTAAAATTATGAAACATTATAATTAACATCTTAAAATATCTGTAATTATTAAAGAAAACTACAAAAACTGGATCTAAGTTGTAATCTAGGTTTGTTTTCTAGGTGAGTGCTATAATACATTCAAGGAAAAGATAATTCTAACCTTACACAATAATTTTACATGTATAGAAAGAGAAGTCACACTTGATAACTCATTTTATTAGCACAGTATAACCTTGATTTAAAAAAAAACAACCAAGAAGATGAATTATAAGCCAATGTCATCTAAGAACTTAATATATATATATGAAAAAAACCACATAGAATAACAACAACAACAAAAAACCAGCAAAGGCAATCTAGCAATGTATTTTAAAATGCATCTTGACCAAGTTGAATTTATGCTAGGAATGCAAGAATGTCTTAACAGAAAGTTTTTATTGTAGCTCACTATATTAACATATAATCTTCAAAATATATTAAAAAAAACACAAATGGGGCACCTGGGTGGCTCAGTAGGTTAAGCATCTGCCTTCAGCTCTCAGGTCATGATCCTGGGGTCCTGGGATAGAGCCCCAGGATAGCCTCTCTGCTCAATGGGGAGCCTGCTTCTCCCTCTCCCTCTGCTGCCCCCTGTTCCCACTTGTGCTCTCTCACTCTCTTTCTCAAATAAATAAATAGAACCTTTTAAAAAAGATTCTATTTATTTATTTGAGAGAGAGAGAGAGATCACAAGTAGGCAGAAAAGCAGGCAGTGTGGGGTGGGGGTGGAGAGGGGGAAGCAACCACTGAGCCGCCCAGGTGCCCCAAATAAATAAAATCTTCAAAAAAAAAATTAAAAACCCAGTAAAAAACAGTGTTTGGCAAAATCCAACATCCATATAAGACAAAAAGAAAAAAAAATAAAATCTTAGCAAACTAGGACTAGAAGGGAATTACTTTGTTTGATGGAGTATCTAATAAAACCCTACAGCAAAATCATTCCACAAGGTGAAACAATAGGCGTTTACCCTTAAAAACTCAGAAATGAGACAAGTATACCACCATCACTTAACATGGGAACCTCTATTCAGTATTCTAATACAACATTGTGATGCAGCCCAATAAGTTGTTAACAAAATGGCTATAAGGATGTGGAAGGGAGAAAGAAAAACTGCAATTATTCACAGACAGTATGACTGTTTACGTAGGTAGGGAAAAACATCCCTAAGGAACCTATAGATAAATGATGAGAATTATTAAGAGTTCAACAGGTTTCTACATATAGGAAGCATAGACCAAAATCATATGTATTTCTATATACCACCAACAAACCATTAGAAAACAACAACAAAAAATTTTAAGTGACATTTAAAAAAGCAATAACAATAAAAATTAGGGAACTAGGAATAAATCTAACAAAAGATGTTAAAACATTTATGGAAAAATCCTATAATTTTATAAAAGATTTTTAAAGGACCCAAATACCCCTCACCCTAAAGGAGAACTATATCATGTGCATAGATCAGATGAATCTGTATAAAAATGTCAGTATTTTTCAAATTAATCTAAAAGCTCAATGCAGTTTCAATAAAAAGTCCTACAGGACTTTTCATAGAACTTCACAAGTTTGATTCTAAAATTTGTATAGAAGAAAGAGCCAAAATAAACAAGACCATTTTAAAGAAAATCAAGTTGGGACAGGAATTCTCCCTACTAGGTATCAACATTTAATTAAAACACACAAAACTAGTAAATCAAAGCAATGTGTATAAATTACCTAATTAAACAGGATAAACAGCCTAGAAGTGGACCCACCCATACCTAGAGATATGAGAGAGAGAGCCCTAAAGATTATTAGGAAAAGGTAGAGCCATTAATCCATTTTTCCAATAAATTCAAATCCCTGCCTTAATTTCCTGTAGATTAAGAACCTAATACGGGGTGCAAAGTTTCCAAAACCTTTTCAAGTACATACTTAAACAAGACACACAATTTATACATTTAACAAAATGTATACATCTAACAAAACTTTCTTCCTTAGAAGATACTCTTAAAAATGGGAAAAAGCCATAAAATGGAAGAAGGCATTTTCGACACATCTGAACAAAAAAGGAGTTAATCGATATCTGAAGAACTTTCACAAATCAATGAGAAAAATATAAACAACTCAATAAAAAGCAAGCAAAAGGTATGAATAGGCAACTTACAGAAGAGAAAGCATGAAAGATCAATGAACATTTGAAAAAATATTCAACCTCACCTGTAATCCAGAAATGAAAATTAAAGTCAAAGCATCACACACCAGCTGGATTTGCAAAGCTGGAAACATTGATATACCAAGTGTTTATAAGCACGTAGCCAATCAGGTATACACTGCCAGTCTTCGTAGAAATTAGTAAGCCCACCTTGGAAAGCAGTTCAGTATTAACGATCTACATGCCCTATTCAACTATTGGCAATTCTACTTCTATGTATAGTACCCTGAAAAACACTTACACATGTAGTGCACAGGTATAAACTAGATTATTTATAGAAGTATCATTTTAATATCAAAACAACTGGAACTCCTTTATCCCCTGTGAATAAATAGATGAAATTTTTAGAGTCATCCAATGGAATTTTTATGTATGTATGTATGTATGTATGTATTTTATTCTTTTTTAAAAAGATTTTTATTTATTTAATAGATAGAGATCACAAGTAGGCAGAGAGGCAGGCAGAGAGAGAGGGGGAAGCAGGCTCCCTGTTGAGCAGAGAGCCCAATGTGGGGCTCCATCCCAGGACCCTGGGATCACGACCTGAGCTGAAGGCAGAGGCCTAACCCACTGAGCCACCCAGGTGCCCCTATTTAATTCTTTTTTCGAAGATTTTATCCACTTATTTGAGAGAGAGAGAGAGAGAGAGAGAATAAGTCAAGGTGGAGGGAGAGGCAGAAGCAGACTCCCTGCTGAGCAAGAAGCCCTATGCAGGCCTTGATTCCAGGACTCCAGGATCATGACCTGAGCCGAAGGCAGACGCTTAACTGACTGAGCCAACCAGGTGCCCTATATTTATTTATTTTAAAAGATTGTATTTATCTAACTGAGAGATAGCATGCACAAGGGGAGGAGCAGAGGAAGAGGGAGAAGCAGACTCCTCACTGAGCAGGAAGGCCGTTGCGGGGCTCGACTCTGGGACCCTGAGATCATGATCTAAGCTGAAGGCAGACGCTTAACCGACTGAGCCACCCAGGTGCCCCCAGTACAGCAGTACAAATGAATGAACTAGAGTTGGGATCAGCAAGCTATAACCTGCAGCCAACTCTGGCCCAACACCTGTTTTTATACAACCGAAGGACCAATATGGTTTTAAAGATGAACAGTTGCAATAGGAAACATTAACTTTGATGTTAATCAAAAAGAATTTCAGTCTTCTTGTTATTAGACCTATACTACAATTTTCATTCTATTATTATTATATTTTGAATTTCATCAATAAAAGTTTTGCGGCAATTTTCATTCTATTATTATTATATTTTGAATTTCATCAATAAAAGTTTTGCGGCAATTTGGCTTCCTTCTTGTTATGTAAGTACGTAATACTCTCAATTTTACCTCTTGCTTCATAAAGCCTATAATACATATTACCCGGCTTTTTACAGGAAAAGGATTGCCACCTTTGACCTAGCACTACCTATATCAACAGGGACATATCTCCCAATCATAGCGTTGAGCAAAGAATTCAGGTTGTTGGAGAATAATATAGTGTGATACCACTTATATAAAGAACAGAACCATAGGATGGTACTCTATGTCACATAGACAATCACTCAATTGCAGTTAAGCATAAGAAGATTCATAAATAAAAGGGAGGATTGAGGCAATCAAGGAGGGGCACGTGGGGGCATTGTCTCTGTCTCTATTGACGATATTCCATTTCTTAAGCTGCAAGTCGTCTGATTATTCAATCTTTCCGTATTCATATATGTCTAAAGTATTTTATAATAGATTAAGAGCACAAAGACATCAGATGATGGAGGGATTACAGAGTCTCTTTAAAGCAGAGTGCTTTTTGGCGGGTCCCTGGTCCCCATGCCCTGACTCAGACCTTTCTTCAGGGTCTTTGGAGAGCCGATGGCTGTGTGGAGGTCATGAGCTGCCCCTGCTGTGGCCCTGGACAGTGTTTCCATCTCGGGCTGGGGAGGGAGCATGCACGCTTCTAAATGCTGCTGGAGCATCTCTGAGCAAAGGGTGCCACGGCAGCACAGGGAACAGAGAATGTACTGGAGTCAAGTGAGAGAAAGTTATTTGTGACCCTGGGGTCTCTCTAAGCCTGGTTTCCTTTTGGGTCCTGCCCTGTATTTGCTAGAGGCTATGCTTAGCCTGTACCTGAGACCAGCCTGACAAAGAGGAACCACCTGGTCCAGGAACATCAGACACACTCTCACCAGCATATATAAAGCCAGGGAGAGGCACCCAGGAGGGAGCCCTGCTCAGTGCCCCCATGGCTGAGCTCCTAGTGAATGCTTAAGGCTGGGGTTGGGGAGTGGGAGGCTACCCGGCTGCTCCTGCCATCAGACCAGAGGCACAGACCACCAGCCCGAGTCTGCATTTCTCCATTGGCTTTGGTCCCAAGGTGCCATCGTTGAACTGCTTTATTAAATTAGGACGCATTCCTTTGGACTGAGGCCAACCTTCTCTTCCAACAGGAGTGTTTAAAGAAATGTGAACTAGACTACAAGACTAGAGGGGGTAAGGCCACTCTATATGGTGCTGCAGAGCAAAAGGAGAGCTCAAGGAATGACACACTTGGAAGGGGTCATGTGTCCTGGCGGGGACAAGAGGCCTTCCAAGTGCCTGGGCCACACGGAGGCTTGTACATTGGGCTGCAGGTGAGCGTATGACCCTTGGGACCACAGGCCACTGTGTGCAGACCACGCAGAGGCTTGGAGAGGGAGTCTGGGCACTAGCACACAGCAGGCGCATGGGTCAGGCAGGCTGTGCAGGGCTCCAGGCTCCATGTTAGGGGACTGCTGAAAGGATTAGCACCAGACCCAGGCTATCACGCTGTCGCCTGGATGCCCGTCCTGGCATCAGCCCTGCCCTTCCCCAGCCCCACCCTGCAAACAGCAGCAGGGCCCCTTCCTCCCGCCACGTCCCTCTGGCGCCCTCTACCGAGAAAACTTACTCTAAAATAACCTTGCTCGCTGTGAAGTATACTGAAGGGTGCATCCAGGGCCAGGAAGTTTTGCTTTAGGAGGGACAAAAACTTTGCACAAATGCATGACATAACCACACGTGACGTAGAGACAAGGTGCCCATCCCACTAACTTTGGAAAATAGCGTTCGGCTTGGACACGGTTGGGCTAAAGATGAAAGGATCTGCAAATATCATACTCTAATTAGTAAATTCATTTCCCAGAGGGGTTGCCCCTTTTTTTCCTAAGATTTTATTTATTTGAGAGAGAGAGAGAGAGAGAGAGAGAGGGAATGAGCAGTCAGAGAGAGAGAAGCAGACTCCCCACTGAGCAGGAAGCCTGGTGCAGGGTTTGATCCCAGGACCCGGAGATCAAGACCAGAGCTGAAGGTCAGTTGGCCAGGCAGCCAGACGGTTAACCAACGGAGCCCCCAGGCATTCCCAGAGGAGTGCCATCCTGACATTGCTTCACAGGTGTGCCGGAGTTGAACAAGTAAATACAATGATGACAGGAGTGGGCCAGGTTGTCTGCGCCATAGCAGAGGGAAGAAGCAGGTGCATGGGAAGGAAGACTAGGATGGATCCTGAGGGCCGGGTTAGAACTGGAGACAGCCGCGGGGAGCTCCGTGTATGCACAGATGGCGTAGATACAGAGACAGTGTCAGTCTGTGGACAGACTTACGTATGTTCCCCATACACACACCCACCCAGCCCTGTCTGCCAAGAGGTTCTGATGGCAACAAGCACACTCAGTCCTTACAACTTAGTTTCTAAATATCATTCTCTAGGAAAGGAGTGAGGGTGCCTTGGGGACACAGCAGGAAGAAATACGAAATGAGCCGGGAGCATCTTTTGTACCAGAAAGGTAAGGAAGGGCTCAAAAATCAGAAAGATGGGGGCGCGTCAAAGGGACTCCAGGACCAGCCTGACCGAGCTCCCGATGGCCCAAGTTGGAGCAGTCTGAGCCACAAAGTAACATGGTATGGGGTTATAACCCAAAGTATAACATGAGCATACATGAATTCATAATGGCTGAGTAAATGAAAAAGTAAGAAGGGAAGATACACGTAGAGACTTCCCATTCAGGCAGGTGAGCCTTGGTTTGGCCCCACCAATCTTCTTCTGGGTAGGCTAGATTAGCTTCCAGGGAATAGACCCTCAGCCCTTCTTCGGGGCAGAGCACAAAGTTGTGACTGAGAAAACCAGCATTCTACCCTATTGTCACCCCGTTTGCTGTGAGCCCCAGGATCTGTCACACCCCTCCAGGTGGAAGGAGATGCTGAGTGGGCATGGGGACACATGCTGTGGGAACCCTGGTGGCAGCATTGTTAGAGACAAGGAGGCTGCTAGTCCGAGGTAATCCTGTGTTGGGGGGCCCCTACCTACACTATCCAAAATCTAAGCCCGTAAATGCCTCAGGGGTTCAAAATGAAAATGGACGACCGCTCACAAACAGCCAGAGGGCCTTTAAACTACAGCCACTCAACAATTTCCTGACTTGGCTTCACCCGCTGGTCTCTGGAGGACTCCTGGGCACTGTTAGCTGGGTGCGGCCCGACTCACGTGCATTTGTGCTCAGATAAAAGTGTGAGCCTGTTTCATATGCCTGAGATTGTCTTGTGAGGGTTCCAGCCATGTTTCTGCCCTCGGATGTTGATATTAGCTGCCTCTCCCCACCTCGCTGTCCACTGAGTATCGGTAGGAGGACAGTGATGCTGGTATGTGGCCAGCCCAGCCCAGGGCTTGAAAAATGCCCCTTGAGTGAACGGATGGCAGGAGTCCCTCGGCTGCGCCTGATCCCCAGGGAAGGAGAGCAGGTGGTCAGGAGAGCAGGTGGTCAGCTGCCGGGCTCCTCCTCTCCACCCTCAGGGAACTGGCTGAGCTGGAGAGGCCTTCCAGATCATTAGTGTTGGGAGAGAAAAGCCTTCCTGAGCTCTGGCTGCCTGAGCCTCCGACTCCTCTGCTGACGCTTTGGGAACAGGACCTCTGCTTGTCCTTCTAGAGATACGTTGTGGCCGCCCTTCCCAGGGGGACCGGGGCTTCCAGGGCCTATAGCTCTCTGCTTTGGGGGAAGGGTGTCTGATGGATTAGAGGGAGTGGGAAGAGAGGCAGAGGAGAGGGAAGGAGGGAAAGGAGAAGGAAGGGGGAGGGGGAGAGGGAGAAAGGGAGACATAGCACAAAGTTGAATACTTCCAAAAAGCAGACCAGACAGCCTCCTGGACATAGTCACTCAGGCCCTCATCCCCTGGGGCCAGCGATAGAGAGGAAGAAGCAGGTGTCCCTGCGGTCGGGGGCTATGCAGCCTGGCTCTCACGGGAAATTCCTCCAGCCCCTGGAAAGTTCAGCAAAGTTTTCAGGCCTTTGATAGGCCTTCAGGGTACAGTGGGATGGAGGGTGGGTGCAGGGGGATCCCTGGCCTTGGGGTCCTGGCTCAGCCTGGAACCTCCCAGGAAATGCCCTCTGAGGAATTTGGGAGGATCCATATTGGTTGACATTCCTACTATCTACTGTCCCCCTTTCCCTGCTTGTCCCCCTTCCCTCCCTCCCTCTCTCCCTCCCTGCCTCCTTTCTCTCATTCATTCATTTATTCAGTCACATACCCAGTGATCGTAGTGCACTAGCAGCTTTGGTGGGTGGCAGACAGGACAGAAAGGAAGACTGGAACCAACCTTGCCTTACTGGGCCAGACACTACATTCAGCTTTTAAAAAAGATAAATGATCGAACCCCACCACAACCTTGGAGATTATTGCTCCCATTTTAAAGATGAGAAAATTGAGGTTCAAACTGGGTAACTGGAAATGCTGCTCCTTTAGGCCCATGCATGGCTGGAAGCTGAAGATGGTCATTCATCTTGTGGCCGGTTTGTGTCACTCTCAAGCTCTAGGTGACCGCCCTGAGATCACTTCCCCCCCCCCTTGGTATCATTTGTCTCTGGGGCCTTCTTCCCACTCACAGGGCACTGCTGTGGGTCAGGAGGCAGGAGCTTCCTTGTTTCTGCCCCGGGGGCAGGGGTCTGAAGTGTGGCGTGCAGGAGAGGGGGGTTTCTGGGCACAGATGCGCTCTTGCTCCTTTCACAGCGCCCACACACCTGTGCTCTCTCCCATCACTTCTAGAGGACAGGCTGCTGCCCTCTCCCTTCGCCTACCTGTCCTTCCTCTCCCAGGACTGCACCAGCCCTCCAAGCTTCCAAGGACGGTTCTCCAGGACACCTTGTCTCCTGAGTTCCTTACTGAGCCTTGTGCCTTATACGCAAGGCCTCCCAGCTTCTACTCGGCCCATGGTCTCAGCTCCCTCCTCCACAAAGTGAGCCCACAGTGTGGACCTGAGCCCACCTCCCACGTATTCGCAAGGTGGGGGTCCTCCCTTAGTAGCCACAGCACACACCGTGACCCTGGCCCCAGCAAGAACGGTTGGACAGCGACATGACTGGGCCTTTGTTTCCACTCCTAGCCAGTAGTAGCCACAATTAATGTGCCACAAATTATCAGCATTACCACAATGAGCCCTGACCTTTTGAGGAAGAAGTTGTATGAATAACCACTTTCCAAGTGTGACTGCCAACACCAACACCACAACGGGGAGCAAGGGAGCTCGCCAGCATGGGTGGGTTCTGTAAAACCAGGGGGAGGGGCTGGGCACGGAGGGCCTTCTGGGCGGTGGGCACCTCCTGCGACCTCTTTTCTCTGAGAAGGACCCATAACTCTCTCTAGGAGCTGTGTTGGGTCCTTGGAACCTTGACCTCCACCCCCACTGGCCTTGCCTGTGACCTCAGCATCTCTGTGATTGTCACTAAGCAAGCAACGGTCCTCCATGGAGACTGAAATGTGAGTGGACATCCTATACTGCCCAACTCCTCTTTCCTACCAGGCCTCCTTCCTCACCCCACCACCCCCACTCCTGCTCATTCTTGCTCCCCAGCAGGGAGCCCCAGGGATGGTGGGTAGGCCGCTCTGGACTCAGAGCACAGCTGCAATCTGGGACCTGGCAGAGCAAAGCCTGTAGCTCAGTGAGCAGAATCCATCACCACCTTCTGGACTGCCTGCCTCTGGCTCAACCAGCCTGTGCCCTTGAGCTTTCTGCTACCACCTTCCCTGCTCCCTGCAACTCCAGCTGGGTCCTGGACTGAGGTCAGACTTGACTCAGAGTTTGATCAACAAAGAATGGTAGAAGTGTGTTCCTCCTGGAGCTGGCAGGGGCTTGGGAGAGCAGGAGGCTGGCCACGGAGGAAGTATGGCCCCAGAGGCCAGTCCCATAGGTCATGGTGACTCGTTCCAGTCTGGAGCCCACTCAGCAGCCCCCAAGTGTGTGGAGGGCTTGTCCTCTCTGCCCCAAGGTGCGGGGTCTTGCCCTGCCCCACAAGGTGGGCTGGGGTGGGTGTGTGTAAAGAGACTATGCCTTCTGGTCTCAGCTTTGCCTGGGAACAGGTGGCAGTACCGGCTGGGAACATCTGACTTGATTTTTCATTTATTTCCTTATTCCTCCTGTGGGCCCCTTTGAAGTCCCTGCTCCATCAACCACAGTTAATCTTGATGAACAACAATATGCTGGGGGCCCCAGATCCTAAGAGCTCAGTGCCAGTGTGGGAGGAGCGCGGACGTTGACAGAACGCTCTGGGGCAGAACGTTCTGGGGCCGAACATTTTGGGCCCTTCCTGGCACTGTCTTCCCTGGGGGGACATGCCCTTTTCTAGGGAAGTAGAGGTAGGGTATGGGGACCGCCATTGCCTGGAGGGCATTTTAGCTTCACCTCACCCCTAAACCTTGACCTCCTCATCTGTGAGATGGGCAGAATGAGGACAAGATCCACTGCACGGGGTGGCCAAGGACCCAGAGAGGAGTGCACGCACGGTGTCAAGAACAGGGTCTGACATTGTGCTCAGGAGCTTGCCAGGGTCTGCCAAACATCTTTGCTCCCGCTCTCTCTCTCTTTCTCTCTGTTTCTTCTTTCCTTCCTTCCTTTTCCAGGGCCCATGCTCTAGCTCAAACACCAACCCCACTGTGATGTGAGTAACCGTAACACTTGTCCATTTACAAATATTCATTTGTAATGAATCTCCCTCCCATCCTTTCTCTCTTCAGCCTCTGACAAGGGTTGACATTTGAGGGAGAGGGTCACTTTTCAGGAAAAGCTTTGTTCTGCGGTTTCCAGAGGGTCCCCGGAGGAGTATTTCTGACACACCCCCAAGAAGGGCGGCACCTCTGGGGGTGCCCAGGAGGCCATTCCCAGGACCACAGCCATTCATTACATGAATGTAATGAATCTATGCCTTCATGCTGGTGGCTTTTAAAAATAAGCTTGTTATGCACAAATAACAAACCTCCAGAAAATTGCATCACTAATATTTTGCAGAGCTAGATGACTTACCCCAAGATGAACCCCCTCATGGGATCACCACCAGTAGCCCACGTTACCAGCACCCCAAAGCCCCACCCCGTCCCCCAACAATCACTTTCCTGCCTTCCTACTCCCCAAAGTTATCATTCTCCCATCCTGTGACCTCAGAGACTAATCTGACCTGTTCTTGAGTTTTGTATACATGCAGGAAGGCCGCAGGGCTCCTCTGTGTCCCCCCTCTTCTGCTCAGATTTATAGTTGTAGGATTCAGCCATGCTACAGTGGCTCATGGGGACAGGCTCATTCTCCTGGCTTGGTTTATAGTTTTATTATTTATTGTGTTTATTTCTTTATCATTTATTCATTTATCATTTAGGTATTGTGAGTCTACCTCTCAGGCATTTTGGGATGTTTAGGGAAGCACTCTTTTTTTTTTTTTTTTTTTAGATTATTTATTTACTGAGAGAGAGAGTGGGAGGAGGGGCAGAGGGAGGGAGAGGAAGAGAATGTCAAGCAGATTTCTTGCTGAGCATGATCTCACCACCCTGAGATCATGACCTGAGCCAAAATGGAGAGTCAGATGCTTAACTGACTGAGCCACCCAGGTGCCCCTAGGGAAATGCTCTTATGCACATTCCTGTTTATGTTCTTGGTGCTTGTTTCAGTTGGATGTAGTTCTGGGAGAGGAGCACCCAGTTATAGGGACACGCTCATGAGAGCCGGCTATTAGATTGTCAAGAATTTGCAAAGTTCTGCCCCATTCTGCCCTTCTCTTGCATTCCCGGGGGCTGCCGAGGTTGTATCTGTAATGGTGGGAATATGGCACAATGTGATGTACCTTCTCTCTTACCAACTCCAAGTTCAGTGATAACTGTCCATGTTGGTAGCATGAAATCAGTCATGGGGGAGTTTTTACAGCATGGAAATGTTACAGATCGAGTCTTAATAGATTTGTTTGGTTGATGGGCTAGGATGAGCCTGAAGGAAGTGATGGAGAACATGCTGGTAATGCACGATGGGCTCAGAAGGGTTCCCCTCTAAATAGAGCAAAGGAACTTAGGATATATTTCCCCAGTTTTGGAAAACTGTGGACTGACTAAGGGAAGAAGCTCGTTGCTCACACCACTGACGAATGAGTGACATTCAATGTTCTCTTTAACATCAACAAAAATATTAACCCAAAGATAATTTTGGTGGAGCTGCACTCCCAGAGCCAGTTAGGAAGCACTGATCAGCCCGGCACTGGCTGAGGGCGTGTCGTGCCATAGCTGGTCCCATCAAACCATTCTCCAAAGTGGTCTCGCCGATTTATACATCTGCTGGTGGGTTTTTAAACAAAATTCAGTTGTACTTTGTACTCCTATCCCAGGACCAGGACTTTCCTAGAAACTAAGGTTATGGCTGAGCAAACATAGGCTTGTTGATAATTATTGGCAAGAGATTCCATAAGCAAATATTACTTCCATAGGGCCGCTATCTGAAGTGTGAGCCAGCCCGTTAGGGCGGTGGGTTGAAGCTGTAACTACTTGGCTTCCTGGTGGGGGCTGTACTCTGAAGGCCCCACAGCTTCAAGTTCGAGTGGGCATGGGAGGCAGCAGGCACTGGGCAGGGTCAGCCTGAGGGCTATGGGGTAGGCAGTGAAGCTGGGGCATAGAGAGCTGCGGGCATTTCCATGGGCATATGTGTCCCTCCTGTGCAGGTGTCCTGTCCTCCATGCCTCAGCCCCACTGCCCATCTGGAAGGAAGCCTGAATCGGGCTGTCACTGGGGCAGAAGTTTCACTCGAGGAAGCTCTGCTCCCCTCTCAAGGGAACCCCTCTGTTACAGGTTCAATTCTCATGTCTTGTATATCACTGCTCAGATCTAATCTCAATAAATTCTTTTGTGCACTGACATCTGTGAGCAACACCGAGTGGCCCATAATATGATGAATAAACATTGTCCAGAAATGCACACAAGCCCTTCTGAGGCTTGTGAATGTGCCCGTTGTTCTTGTGGCCGGGGTAGACATTTCCTGCTCTTTCTCTAATGCAGAGGTCAACAATCAATCACAAAGGACTTCTCGCTGTGCAACTCCAAGAGGCAGGCTTTGCATTAGATGTGGACTGCACAAAGAAAAACTTCAGCCTCCTTCTGAGTTCATGTGCAAAGAAAGAACCAACATCCATGAAACAGGGTGATGAGCCAAAGGCTTGAATGGGAGATTGTCGGCACTCCACAGTCACAGACACAGGAAGGGCGGGGGGTACAAAAAGTCAGAGTGGGGCTTGAAGAAGTGGTTAGGAAAGCTGTGGAGTCCCAGACACTCAACATGTGAGAATGACCCACGGACATGTACAGAGTGTTTCATGAGCTCCTAGAGTTGGACACAGTATTTTGCATAACTAGGCATCAACATTACCCTGGGGAGAACACGGACCCATGGTCCAAAATAAATTTTAGATAAAGTGGCAGACTTCTACCTTTGACTCCTAGCACCAATGCCATACTGGGTGGCAGTGATTTGGGGGAACTTCCTCTATCACCATCCACCTGGAGGTCCAAGGGTCTATTCTACTGATAGTGTGTAGAACGGAACTTCTGATCTACCCCTCCCAGTGTGTTTCCTCCAGTCTTCCCATCTAGCAACACAAGTCCCTTCTTCTAGCTTCTCAGGCCAAGCGCCCTAGCAGCGTCCCCTTCTCCTGATGCTACATGCCCTGGTGATGTAAGCAAACCCCATGGTGACCTCCTTTAAAACACATCTAGAATCCAACCTATGCTGTCACTTCCCCACTGTTGCACCCCAGACCAAGCTGTCACATCTCTCTTGCAGATTACTGCTGGGCCCCCACAATTGTCTCTTTGCTCCCCTCCTGTCCCTCCTTCTTAGTCTATTCTTAGGCCCCTCCAATGACTCGTCCCTCCCCCAGAATGAAAGCAAAAGTTCTCCCAGCTCCCTGCAAGGTCCCATAATCCCTGATCCCTAAAACCTCTCCCTTAATCACTTTGTTCTAGCCAGGCCCTTGTGGAGGTTGCTAGAAGATGCCAGGGTGGGGCAGTGTGGGGGCTTTCCCAGCCTCTCCAGGAGCTGCCCCAGATGGTGGTCCCTCCCCCATTTACAGGGCACTGGGCACAAGCACGGTCTTTTGTGCATTTTCCCACACATTCTTATCTTCCCTGTGGTAGTAACTCCCTGCTCTCTTGTCTGTTGTCCTTGGGGGGCAGCAACCAAGTCTGATGCAGGTTGGTGACCCACAGTATTTGACAAGGGCTTGGCCCAGAGCAAATGCTCTGTTGAGATTCTTCAACTGAAGGGGGCTCTGCATCCCCTCACTCGCCTCCCTCCATCTAATGCAAGTCAGGAAGCCAGAGTCTGCCTAGCACCTACCAGGGCAGGTCTGGGCAGTTATTTTTTTTTATCCTCTGGTTCGAAGATGAAAGCTGTTTAATTTGTGTCCGCATGTCTCCGATGGACCTTACCAAGTTGGTCTTAACTTTGTTAATTTATCTGTTGTTCCCCTCTCTCCTCTGCTCTTCCCCTCTTGTCCCCTTGAAAACAAAACAAAACTCTATGCCTTTTGTAGCTGTTACGGTGCAATTTGTCTTTGGATAATTCAGATAATGGTAATTTAGTGTATATGTGATTTTCAAATATGTAAACTTTAACTTCCACTTTGTATAAATTTTTAAGTGTCAGACTAAAAAAAAAAAAATCCAAATGTCCACTCTGTGCTTAGAGATCTCACTTTTAAAATAGTATCCAGGGAAACATTCAGCTCTGAAGGTGTCTGATTTTTTGGTTAGCTTCTTTCATGGGAGCAATCTCAAAACAAAATATTTCCAAATATCTTAGAAATTGCTCACTTCCGATTCTCCGCCATTTCCAAATAACCATCAGGTTCTGGTTCATCTACCAGGTCCCCATCTACTTTGCTCACCACTTCCTCATTCTAAAAGTCATGTTCTGCCTTTGTGTCCTTACAGTGGCCTCTGGCATTTGTGTTGCATTCTGTGGCCATTTCCTTGTCAAAGTGCAACTTCCCTGGTGACCAGGGAATGGTGGTTAAGAAACACCTGGGCCTGGACTCACCTGGGTGCACCTGGACTCAGTCCCTGGAGCCCTCCAGGGCCCCTGCTGTTGCATACTGATGGGCAGAGCACATCACTTGTTCTTAGTCACCAATACTGTGAACTTCAGCTCCTGGGGAAGAGACCAAGTGGCCACATGGGTTCTGGGAAAGCTTCTCCTGTAGCCCAGGGAAGTGAGAGGGAGAAAGCATTGCAGAACAGAGATAAAACCTGAGAGCTGAGCGGCAGCTGGCTCAGAGATAGATCAGAAAGTGCTGAGGACAATGAAGAGTCTGCTGCAAGAGGCCACTAGGGGACTTGGGGGCTGTGGAGCTGAGGGAGAGGACAGGAGTGATGAGGGACAGAGAGATGTAGTGGAAGGATGAGGCAGAGAGTGATCTGGAGATGAGAAAGAGCCAGAAGTCCAACAGAGAGAGAAGGTGGGAGCAATTGAGTTACAGACAAATAACAGGACAGAACAAGGGATCAGAAAGACAGATGTCCTGGGTCAAGCATGAGCGGCATGCTGCCTGGTTCAGCTTCAAGAGGGAGACTGGGGGAAGGGGTTCCTACTCTGTGTCCAGTTCTACCCGCTTCTCCTGTGTCTCAAAGCCCCACTCTCCCATTGAATATTGGGATGCTTAGTTTCTTTCTTCAAAAAAAAAAAAGATTTATCTGTTTATTTTGGAGAGAGAGAGAGTGAGCAGTGGGGACATGCAGAGGGAGAGGGAGAGAGAATCTGAAGCAGACTCCATGCTGAGCATGAAGCCCAACATGGGGCTCGATCTCCTGACCCTGAGATCATGACCTGAGCCAAAAACAAGAGTCAGAGGCTCAAGAGTCAGAAGCTCAGTTGAGCTTCCCAGATGCCCCTGGATGTTTAGTTCTTAAGAGTTCTGAGATTTTTCCTCTTTTTGTTATTGATTTTTAGTTTGATTTAATTCTGAAAGAGAATAAGTTTTGTGTGATTTCAATTTCTTTGTTTGTTGAAGTTTGTTTTATGTTCTGGGACATGGTCAGTCTTGGCAAATATTCTGTGGGAACTAGAGTTATATTCTGCTATCGTTGGGCAGAGTGCTCCATAAATGTTGCTTACCTTTTGTTGGTTGATGATACTGTTGGATTCTTCTGCACCCTTGCTGACTTGCTGTCTCCTTGTTCTCTCAGTTGTTGAGAGAAGGGTTTGATGTCTCCAGTTATAATTGTGGATTTGTCTATTTCTTCTTTCAAGTCATCAGGTTTTTTTTAGGATTTTATTTATTTATTTGAGAGAGAGAGCACAAAAGAGCAAGTGTGAGCAGGAGGTAGGGGCAGAGAGGAGGGAAAGGCAGTCTCCCTGCTGAGCAGAGAGCCCCGAGGCAAGGCTTGATCCCAGGACCCCTGAATCATGACCTGAGCTGAAGGCAGATGTTTAGCCGACTGAGCCACACAGGGGTCTCTAATTCTATCATTTTTTTCTTCATGTATTTTGCAGCTCTGGTTTTTGGTGTGTAGACATTTAGGATTGTTACCCTTTTATCATTACATAATGTCCTTCTGTACCCCAAACCGTTATCTTTGCTCTGAATTTGACTTTTTCTGATACTAATACAGCTACCTCTACTTTCTTTTTGTTAATATTTATATGATGTAAATTTTTCTGTCCTCCTACTTTCAACCTAGTTATGTTGTTATATTTTTCCGTGAGTTTCTTGCAGACAGCCAATAGCTGGGTTATGTTTTTTAAAACCACTTTGCCAATCCCTGTCTTTTAATTGGAGTATTTAACCTATTTATATCTGATACAATTATTGATATACTAGGGTTGTAGCTGCCATTTTATTTTTTATCTATTTTCTCTATTTTTACATTTTTCATCACTTTCTTTTTCCTACTGTCCTGTGGGTTACTTAAACATATTTTTACAATTCCATTTTGACTTATCTACGGTGTTTTTGAGTGTATCTCTTCATACAGTTTATTTAGTGGTCACTCTTGTGGCCAGTTTGCATACATGATTTATCACAATCTACTGGCCTGTTAGGATGAGTAATGGACCCCAAAGATGTCCATGTCCTAATTCCTGGGACCTATAATTATGCTGCCTTAGGTGGCAAAAGAGACTTTGCAGATACGATTAAAGATCTTGCGATAGGAAGAGTATCCTGGATTAACCAAGTGGGCCCAATGTAATCACAAAGGTTTTCATAAGAAGGAAGCAGGGGATCAGAGTGAGAGACAGAGGTGGGAAAGTGGAAACAGAAGTGGGAGTGATGTTGGGCCAAGATTCAAGGAGCTCAGTCAGCCTCTAGAAGCTGGAAAAGGCCAGGAAGTGGTGTCGCCCGAGAGTCTCCAGAAGGAATGCAGCTATATGTTCTTTAGCCCACTGAGGATGACCTGAACCTCAACATTTAGAACTTGAGGTTGATAAATCTGTGTTGTGTTAAGCCATGATAGCTGTCATCCCGAGTTTTAAGCTGTACTTGGGAGGAGTGGGGGGGGGCGGGGAGATGTGTCTATTCCATCTTGACCCAGAACTGGCAGTTGGACATATGATTTTGAGGTGCTGGTAAGACCTGCAGGTTGAGCTGTCCTGCTCATGGTTGAGCACATCTCCATCAGACTAGACATGAAATCTGGGTGGGCATTATAGTTCCAGAAGTTTTCAGCATAGAGAGTAGTTTAATCTAAAGGGCGAAGTCCTTCAGGGGCAGAGTGTAGGGAGAAGAGAGAGGAGGGGCAAGGAAAGAAGCCATGGAAGCACTGTGGGCTCTGTGATTTTGAGAGTCCCTTGGGGACAGATGGCAATGGGGCAGCAAGAGGTGGGAGGGTGGTCAGGAGCTGAGGCAGGAGCCCAGGGCCATCTCTTGACCATGGAATGGAAAGGGCTACATGGGCATGAAAGGCAGGATGAAGGAAGGCTGAGTGCATTTGGGCACCAGATGGCATCCAGGGAGTGAAGAAGAAGGGGGCATTTGAAAACACACACAAGTGTTGACCTGGAGATATTGGGAGCAGAGCCCAGCCTTGCCAGACTGGAATGAAGAGAAGACCATAAGAGAGTTAGGATTCCAGAGAGGAAGGAAGACATGAGGAAGAGACAGGAAGGATGAGCAGAGAGAAGCTCTTTGATTGCTGAGTTTCCTTTACAAATGGGGCAATATTGGGCAACGCTGCTGTTGGTCAGAGCCTTGCTCTCCTGTATCCCCAGCCCCCACCCCTCAGCTTCTTCCAGTCTTCCCTCAAACACCATCCACACCAAGCAGGTGACTGAATGTTAATCTTTTCCTAGATGGATTTCTCTGGTAGTTAAGAGTCAAGACTTTGCTCAGGATCAAGACCTGCTCAGTGGATCAGGAAAAGGGGGCATCTTGCGGCACCTGGGTGGCTCAGTCAGTTATGTGTCCAACTCTTGGTTTTGGCTCAGGTCATGATCTTAGGTCTCAGTGTGGAGTTTGCTTGAGATTCTCTCTCCCCTCTTCCTCTGTTCCCCCACCCACACAATCACCCTCTCTTAAAAAAAAAAAAATGTCAGATTGCACTTGTTTAAAAAAAAGAAAAAGAAAATGGGGCATCTTGCCTGCCATCTCTGCCCCTCCTCTCACTCAATGTGAGCACACAGGAGGTTAAGTATGAGCAGACAGAGGGCCCAGGAGAGAACCCCAGGCTAGTGTTCTCTGTAGCCTTGGGAGAGTGCAAGTTCAGTGGTAATATACACTCGTGGGGTTAAATGCCACAGCTCACGTGCCAGCACCTTGTACAGGGAACTGGGTTTGTGTGAGCTTTACCTCTGGTTTCAGCTGAACAAGAGTAGGGGGAGGGAAGAGGAGGATTGACTCGAGCTGGGAAGGAGAGGGAAGGAGGAGAGGGAAGGAAGGAGGAGGGTGGGGTGTCCCTGGAGAAGATAGCCCCTAGCAGGAGCTAGAGAGAGAGGTCCCAGGCTGCCAAGGTCCCTCTGGACACTCCAGTGGGCCTTTGGCTGCAAACTAATTCACTAAGATGAGAAAATCTCTGGCCTGGAAAGGGAGGTGCATTAGGATTTGGGAAGCTTTGCGCCCCGATTCCACAATCCTGCCAGCTCATCACTGGTATTTCCCTGCTGCTCTCCTGGTGTCCCTTCTCCTTGTCTTTGGAAGCTGATGTGGGCTGTAGGGGAGGGAAGAGAACTTTCAGTAGAGGGGGGGGGGCAGTCCTAGCTTCCCTGTAGGGGAGTTCTGGGTATTGGAGGTCATGGAGGAATCTCTTCTCCAGCCTTTCCTATCAATCCCCTAGCTGCTGTCCTCATACTCCTTAGCACTCTAGGCCCTAATATGCTAGATGCTGCCCAAGGCAGGACAGGGGCAGGACAGGAGTGTCCCACCTGCTGGGAGGTCTCTGCAGGGCATGGAGTTGCGGGGAGTGGGAGACAGAGCAGGCAGGCGTCCCCCCCCCACACCACACTGGGGCTCAGTGCCCCACTCACTCTTAGGGTCCAGCTTCCTCCCACCTCCACGGGGATGAGAAGAGTGCCAATTAGACTTACAACCAAAAGATTTTGGGGAGGGAGATTTAGACCTCTCCTCCTGTTTCTCTTCATACTCACCCAGTAAACAATCCCTCAGTGAGAGTCTCTCCTGGGCTGGACTTGAGGATCCAGAGATGGGTCAGAGGCAGCCCCTTCCTCCCAGAGCTTAGTGTCAGCGGAGGGGTGATGGGTCAGTGTCACAATCACTGTGACAGAAGGACGCACAGCCAGGGTCAGCGGGCACTCTTTGGTGGGGCACCTGAAAGGATTATGGACCCGTGAGTTTAGGAGGGAGGGAGGCCAGAGCTGGAGATGGAGAAGGAAGCTAAGGAGAGAGAGAGGCAGAATGAGAGACGAGGGAAGAGGCAGGGATCAGGGACAGAGACATGGAGAAGGAGCTGGAGAGCAGGCCAGGGTAAGACTGACACTCTAGAACACATGGGCAGTTGAGGGCAGCCGCACACTCTGTTAGAAGGAGGGGCGTGTCGGAAAAGTAACTCTGCATTGTTTTGGCTCCGGGGAGCTGACCCCCCCATGGTCAGAGCTCCCAGCAGCACCTTCCTAGGTACCTACACATGGGATAGAGACTCTCAGCACACACAGCCCCTCCTGATGGGCCAAGTGTGCCTAGAGGCCACTGCCTGCTCCCCTGTAGCCCCACGCCCAGCCGGGGCCCACGCAGCTCTTGACACTCACTCATGTCTGCAAATATGACCAACAGCTTGCCCGTACTGAGCACTGTGCAAGCATCTCAGACATCAGATTTTAACTCTACCCACTTCATACGGTGGGTATTACTTGTATCCTATTTTCACACGTGGGGAAACTGAGTTTCACAGAGGTTAAGAGACTAGCCCAGGCCAAGGTGGCTATTTAGAGTGGAGCAGGTTCCAACCAGGTGTCCAATCCGATCTCCTACACCTCTAACCATATTTCCCCTCGCCCTCCAGTCCGCTGGGCTGTCCAGTGCAGAAGTGAATGAGGGGGGGGTGGAGGAGACGTCCGCCGGAGCAGGTCAGGGGGCCGCGGCCACTCTTGGCCTGGGGGATCTGGGGGAGAGCAGCTCCAGCCTTGTTGGGAGGATGGAGGCAAACAGTGGCTCCTTGCTCCCCTGGGCACCCACTCAAGCTCCTTCTCAGAGATGGTGTGGCAGGGTTGGGGGGGGCAGCCAACGGAGCTGCCAGAACGCAGCCCCATGGGAGGGACAGCTGCAGGGGCCTCCTGGCTCTGGTGCTTCCTGCCTGGGGGTTTCTCTGGCAGGAACCTCATTCCTTCTGGGAAGAAATTTGCATGGTTGGCCCTGGGCCAGCAACTGTCACCCTCCAGGCTGCCCTTGGCTGGCACCTTCCAGGAAGACTCTCCCTGGACCTGACCTGCGGCACATTCTCATCTAGACGTGGTGATTAGGTGCTCATGGAGTTCGGATTTCTGCCAGGGAAATGGGGGTACTGACCTGGCTGGGAGAATTGAAATCTTGCACCTGGAAAACCTAGGACGTCTCCACTTGGACCACTGGGCAGAATGATGCCATGTCCTTGGGGAGGGAGGTCTGCGGGGTGCTGGCCCTGAGAGGGGAGGGTCCAGAAGGGCAGAGGGTGCTGATTACGAGGAGAGGGAGGTGAGGGAGAAGAAGGAGGAGGAAGAGCGCTGTCCAAGGACATAGAAGCTCTTTGTTTCTGTGGGTTCTTTGTAAATTGGGCAACATTTGGCAACAAAACATATTAGTTAATAAAGCCACCATTTTCCTGCCCGCCACCCTTCAGCTCGGCCCCCACCACTCACAGACACTCCCAAAGGCTCACCAGGGCTTTTGGCCATATGCAAAGGGCCCACTTGGGGCCCAGTATTCTGGGGAACTTGCTCTGGAGGACCTTGCTCTGGAAATTGTGACCATCACCCTGGCCAAGAAACAGAGAGCTCTGAGTCCACCTCGCAGTCACTTTTGTTCACGTTCTGCTCTCTCTTCCGGGTGGTCAGCAAAGGAACGATGGACAGCCATCAGGGACCACCAGATAGGAGGCAGGGGTCAGTGGTGGATTTCTAGATCTGACCAGTGGCATGACCATGGACAAGTTGCTTTGCCCGGTTCTCCCCATTTGGAATGCAGGCCTGCTGAGGCACGTCACGGTCCTTCCACAAGGATCAAGAGCCGTGGCTGACATCTGGAAGGGGCTGGGTGGTGCCTGGAGCCACAAGGTGGTCAGTCCCTGCGGGTTTTCCTTCTTGCTGAGGTCAAGAGCTAGGGCTGAGCTCTCGGAGAGTTCTGGGCCTCCTTAGGGAGCACAGCCCGGCTGTGGGCTCAGGGGAGACTCAGGGCCGGCAGTTCCATCTCCGCATCTTACTCACTGTGTGACTGTAGGCAACCCTCAGTTTACCCGATTTTAGAGCAGTAACCGTGACTTCCAGATCTCTCCAGGCCATGAGAGACAAGGTCACTGGCAGCTCCATTTGAAGTTCAAAGTGCCAGCCAAATGCTTCGGGTTATTACCTTGTCTTTTTCCTAGGAGGGCACCCCTCGCCAATATAGCCATGCTGACCTGGGCATGCTGCCCGAACACAGTGACAAGCCCGGGCCGTGATGTGCTAAACTGGCTCTCCAGGAGGGAAACATGCCCCGATTCACAGCATTTGCTCATTTCCGTGGTGTAAATACTCCCACCATGAATGAGTTCAAGCTACCAACAGTTTAACAACCTGCCACAAAATTCCTGAATATTTAACAAGTGGGTATCTAGCAAGCCAGTAACCTCCCACCATTGGCAGGGGCGGGCAGCCCGGCTGGTGGTCTCCAGATGGCCAAAGACCCCTGGCTGAGCAGATGTCTGAAGAACTCCTTTCCTTCTTTATTCCTTCTAGAGCTGGCTCCGCCCAGATCCAGCTCCTTCCCAAAGCTCCTCTTGGGGTTTGAAGCTGGAGGACACTGTAGAGGGCAGGGAGTGGGGCTAATTGTGCACCTGTCAGGAGGGGGCTTTGCTTGGGCCAGTCCTTGAGCTGGCAAAGGGTCACTGTGTGAATTTCGGGGGTGCCAAAGGAGTGAGGATGTGGGAGAAGTTTGTTGGCTTCCCTCACCTGCCTGCAGCACACCAGTCCTCGACATTACATGGTTTGTTCAATCAGCATCCTTCCTCTCCATGCCACCACGGTCTTGGCATTGTGAAACCTACAGCCTACTTTCCTGCAAGCTCTGTGAGATCTGGCCCAGCTCCTGGTCCCTCAGAAAGCCATGTAGATCGATGCTGAGCCCATGGGCAAAGTGGGTTCCCTGTACACAGGCTCTGGGGAGGCCTGGCTTCGCCAGCCCTGGGTATCCCCATCTTTCAGATTTGACAATGGCAAGCAGGATCCTTCACGCTCTGTCCCTCCTCCTTGCTCCTTTACTCACTAACCGATATTGATCATCAGCTGTCCATCACACGGACAGGGCTAGCTGGCCAGAGGATTTGAGGACCCCTCTGAGGCTGTTTATTTGGAGGGTTTGGTGGAAGGTGGTAGGAAATCTGAGAGCAGGTGCAGGGCTGGAGGGGGGGATGAGTGCATTTCAAATGCACTGAATTCCAGTGCCCACAGGACCTGCAGGGGGAATTGTCCAGAGGCAGATAGACACCTTGTGGAGCTCAGGCCAGAGGAGGTGGCTTGGTCAATCCTTCTTCCAAGGAAAGGCCCAGGCCAGAAAGCCCAGATTGACCTTTTGTGGTTCCTCGTGCTCAGGTAATTGGTCACTGAGTGCTCACGCTCCCAAGTCCTTACTTGGCTGTTTCCTCTACCTGAATATTTTTCCTGTAGAAATGCAGCCCTTCCCCCTGCTACTCAGGTCAAATATTCTTCCTCGAACCTTTCTGGAACCTTCATGATGGGAACTGGTCAGTCATTCCTCCTCCCACCCTGACTTTGTATATGCTCCTGTGTCTGTGCGGTAGAGGGGTATGCCTGTACTTGCCCCCAACCATTTGGCTATGCTGTGAACTCTCAAGGGCAAGGACAGACCCCTCTTCTCCATGTCCCTCCTGGAACTCACAGGTCTGGCACAAACAAATGAAGAATGAATGTTGATGATAGTTCTGTCGAACTTCATTGTCTCCTAGGTAGACTCCAACTTTCTATCCACTTCCTCTGCAGATGGCATTGGAGTAGCCATGCTCTGCAGGTGTCCAGCTGAGCACATCTCTGCCCTGGGACAGGGCCATGCCCTACAGACACAGCATACAAGCAGTCTGTCCTGTGACCCGACCTATCCCGGTTCTGCCTCCAGGGCCTATCCCTGGAGCTCAGCCTCTTGATTGTGGCCCCAGGTTCTCCGTGTTCCTGCCAATGCTGTAACAGACATAAGAGGCTCTGGAGGCCCCTGACTTTACAAGCCACCCTTTGTAAAATTTGCATTGAGAGACAGACACATGGCTGGTGACATTTCTTAATTCTTTAATAATTGTGGAAGGGCAGAGCTGAGTGGCTAATTTAGGTACCAAGATGCTTCAGCACTCCTGAAAATTAGTCAACTTTATATTTCTTCACTATTTTTGAAATCATGTATTGCAATTATCGATGAAAGCAACTTTTAAAGTTGTGACACGATGTTTCCAAACAATAGGAGGGGCTGAATCTGTCACCCCAAAACCTGGCTGGTGATTCTACTGCTGACTCTCAGGCAGGCAGGATACCTGATTAGACCCTACTCTGTGCCTTGGCAGTCTCCATACCTGGGGCAGAGGGGCCCCACCGCTTCCCTGAGGGTCCCAAGGAGGCACACTCTGTGACACTCCCAAGCCATGGATGTTGACTTTGCTTCCAGTCGGTTAATGATACACAGTGTGGCCCTGGAGATCCTCATATGTGAGCCGCTGTGCATCATGGGAGTGCATTTACAAGGTGTATTCTTAGCAGCAGAATCCTAGTTTTTACAAACACCTTCCTGAAATAAGGTCAGCTTATGTTGACAAAATATGACATTTATCAAAATGAGTTCTCACCTCCCACCTCATACTGCCACGGAACAAAACAAAAGAAAAACGACACAAGTGTTAAGACAGCCTTCTCACTGGCAAATGAGGGGACAGGGCGGCAGCCGTTGGGCCCTGGGCGGCGGTCGCTTCCTCTAAGACCTCTGGCTCTGTTTTCTGGGAGCTGTACTGTGGTCTCAGTGGGGCAGGGAGAGACCCCATGGGTGGCCTGGGGCAGACTCTGGGCAGCGTCTGTCCCCTCTGCAAGCTGTCCCAGGATGCTGATCTCAGGCCAAGGTAGCTGGGTCCTCTGCAGAGCTCTAGGCTGGCTGCTGGCCAAGGTGAAGTTGGCTCCCAGGCACTTCTGACTCATCTGCGAAAGGAGAGGGAGCCTCACAGTCCAAATGATCACAAATGTTCACCTTGGGATCCCTGCTCTGTGTCCAATGGTCTAGGAGGCTCTGAGACCAAAGAAAGGACAAGATGCGCAGGCCACGGAGTCCCTAGGGACTTGCAGCCCGCTGAAGAGAAAGGCCATCCCAGTCCCCAGTCACCAGGCAGCACCAGTGGAGACTCACAGAGGTGGCCTGTGGGCTGGGTTTCCTCTCTTATGGCCCTAAGGCTGCTCGGGCACCGGTCCTTCTCCCCTCCCTCCCATGTTTCCCCTCTGCCCCCCTTTCTTGGCCTCAAGGAACTAGCGGAGGAGGGGTGCGTATTGAGCCACAGGGCGGGGCAAACCCCGTGAGGTCACCAAGCCGTGGATAAAGCGGGGCAGAGCCGGTGCGGGTGGCAGAGCCTTCGTTCGCCAGAGTCGCTTCAGGGACCCAGAATGAAGCTAGTCTTCCCTGCCCTGCTGTTTCTCGGGGCCCTTGGTGAGTGCAGGTACCTGGTCTTCGCGCCCGCTGGGTGGATGCCTGCGTCCCCACATTCCCCCTCAGCCATCTATCCCTGCGCCCCGCCGGGTGGGCGTTTGCGCCCCGACTCCCGGTGCCCCGCACCCTTCCATCCCTGTGCCTCGGCTCCTGCAGCCCGGAGGCGGCCGGGTCCCGCCCACCTGCGTGGGGAGGAGCCAGAGTAGGGCTCCTCTGAGCGGGTCCAAGCCTCCCTAGAGCTTCGCAAAGCGACCCTGTCCCATTGTGTCCCATCGGGACCTTTGGTACCTATAGTACTCTTGCAGGCTTTTTACGTGGGAGGCAAATGAGACCCAGAGACCGTGAGTGACTTGCCCAAGACACACAGGAGACTGGAGTTCAGAACCCAGCTCCTGCCAGGACTGTGTAACTTGGGCAAGACAGAGTCCAATTTTTAAAAAAGTCCAGCTGTCTTCCCAGAAGGGCAGAGGTGGTGGCACAGACCTTCCTGAGGGGACCTCTCCTTCAGAGCATCTAAGAGAGAAATTATTGATTTCTGGTTTTAAATGCATCCAGGCTAGGACTATCTGAAATAGTTTCTGGGGTGTGCGCAGGGCACTCAACAGTCATGGACATCAGTGACTGGAATGTGTGAGGGCAGGGCTCCCGGCAGTTGTGGGGTGTGTGTGTGACAGGTATCCGTGCCTAGGCAGTATGTGGGGGGTCGGAGGAAAACGACAGATGTCCCCTCCCTCCCTGGGCTCCTGCCAGCCTGGGTCAGCCTCCTCCTGGCTTAGAGCATGTACTCCCAGCTGGGAGAATCCTGGGTGGAAAAGGGCCAGAGAGAGCACACTGAGCTTACACCCCCAACCTTAGGAACCATGAAGCCATCTCTGTCCCCATCTTCTGGTTCCCTTCTCCAAATTCCTTCCTATGGGTCTTGTCATCCCTATCTTCTCTGAGGCAGGATTGGGTCTGCCAGGACCAACTGCTCAGGACCAGCTTGCCTTCTGCTCCCTGACCTGTGTGTAGCCGGCTGGGAGCACAACAGAGGATTGGGGTCACCTGAGAGAGACCAAGAAGCAGGAAACCTTGCTTTCCTGGAGGAGGTCATGGGCTGTGCTGCAGGATCTGGGCTTAGAGTTGCACCCCTGGGTTCCATTTTGAGGATTCACTTGAATCTTCAGTTGCCGTGGACCCCTGCTCTAGGGGGTCCTTGGCCTGCTCCCCTGGGCGTCCTGGAGTGAGAAGAGTAGCTCCATCCCAGTCCCTGCCCTGGAGGTCAGAGCACTGCCCATCTGTATGCAAGCAATCAGGGGATGCATACTTTCAATGAGATTCCATCCAGGCTCAGGGGGGCAGCATCTGAATGGCTGACAGAGTTCGGGTGTAGGTTTGGGGATTACATGAGGGGACAGCCCCAGACCTGCTTCAGAGGGCACGTGGTCTTGAGGGGGATGCATGGCTTCAGAGGTGGCTGGGGAGGGATGAGTGGGTGGTGCATTCTGACCCCGCCCCTGCTGTTTGGGGGGGCTGGGACTGTGGATCTTGAAAAACTCCTCTGTGGTCTGTTATATAGTTTCCTGGTTCAGCCCTTCCCAAGGGAAGAAACCAACTCTGCCTGTGGGTTCCCCATTCCTGCTGCTGTTCATGTCCTCCCTCACCTTGAAGCATGGTCTTCTGTTTTTGCCTTTCCTCTACACCCTTTGGTCGAATCTGTCATCAAGCTAATTTCTGACATCACCTCACTATTCCTGCCCCTTGTCCATTCTCAGTATTTTTCTGCTTGGTTCCCTGCTTTCAGTCTATCCCTTCCCCATTCTCAGCAAAGCTCTTATCTCTGCTCTCTTTCAAGAGAGAGCTCTACTCCCTCTGGAATAAGACCTCCTTGGACCAGCACCGAGGGCTTTCCATGATCTGACCCCAAACCCTTTACTCACTCCATCTCCACTGTGGTCCGTCTCTAACCTGACCAACCTAAATGGGCGGGCTAGCTTTGTGGTAAGAGCAGGAGGTGTGTTGAAACCCTAGACCCAGTACTTCTTAGTTGGGGGGAACTTGGACAAGCCACATAACTAGCTAAAGCCACTATTTTCTCACCTGGAAATGAGGGTGTTAGGAGCACTCACAATACAGGAGTTTGGGAGGATCGATGGACAGAGAAGGCGTGAAGTGCTGAGCAAAGCGCCTGGCATAAAAGGTGCTTGCAACATTGGGGCCGTTGTTCTCACTCTCCTGGGCCACCCTGATTACTGGCTGAGGTCATGGGGACCTCACTTCTGGTTTGGTATTGTTTCTTCTAGAGCATTCATCGTCCTTAGCTTCCTCTTTTTTGACTTTCTGCCTGTTCATATGGGAGGTAAGGTCTAGTTCTCTCTGCTTATAAGTTCCTCTGTATGACACACAGTGCTGTGTATACAGAGGGCATCCAGTAAATGCTACTGGGTCACAAGTGGCTGAATATGACATGGTTGGTTGACTTTTTAAAAATATTTTATTTATTTGAAATAGAGTGTGAGAGAGAGAACATGGGCAGGGGGACAGAGGGAGAGGGAGAAGCAGGCTCCCCACTGAGCAGAGGGCCCATTGCTTGATCCTAGGACTCTGGGATCATGACCTGAGCTGAAGGCAAAGGCTTAACTGACTGAAGCACTAATTTTTATGGCAGTACAGTTCCATGAGAGCCTCATGCTAGATTACATCCCCTGGGATTTTTTGGGACATGGCTGGTGGAGAAGGATTGTGGCAGCATGCCCTTGAGCCCCTTCTGACTCTGCCTGGGTGCCTCCCCAGGCCCTCCCCTGGGAGCCCCAAATACCTTGGTGGGTCTGATTGTACAGGGGATGGTTCACGATTATGCATGGGTCTGATTATGCTGGAGATGGCAGAGGGCTGAATGTTCTACTCTAAAGCACATCCAAATGGGAAGGGGGCTTGTGCCAACAAGTGGGTTTTGTTTATTTGTTTTGCAATAGCTTTATTGAGGTATATTTTACATATCCTCCAGTTCACCTGCTTTAAGCGTACAATTCAGTGATTTGTAGTAATTTTACAAGTGGCACAACCATTACTGTAAATCAGTTTTAGTACATTTCTTCTCCCTAATGAGTTTCTTTATGTCCATTTATAGTTACTTCTCATCCCCACCCCCACATCATGCCATCACTAATCTATTTTCTGTTTTATAGATGTGCCTTTTAGGACATTTCATACAAGTGGAATCAAACAATAGGTAGTGTCTTGTGTCT
>PISX010015332.1:0-49988 GCA_004024625.1 Mellivora capensis | reverse complement strand
GATAACCTGTATCTTAAAATATTATGAAAATATTTTTTATTCTGAAAACAATGTCAGGAAAAGAATACCTGAGTTCCTCTAAAACCACTAGTTTTAGTTACCCAATTACCATTTTGATAACATTAATGAGAAAACATTCACAATTTAACACTGCAACCACCTGTCAAATAATTAGGACAGAATAAATCTTCCATATGTATTAGGCTGAACATTACTTATATATTTCTTAAAACATAAGGTTCTCTCTTAATCTTTTGATAAATTTGACTACACACTTAAATCTTACTATAATAATCTAAAACCATTTGAAGCCATTTTCCTTAACTTCTAGTCCTGAAAACCCATTCTAATGTCTTTATCAATAATCAGTGTAACCAAACAAAATTAGTGTTTTGTGGCCTTCGTAGTTTATACAACTTAATATATTTGAAGGTGGAATGAAGTGGCTCCATCTTTCCATTTGTTTATATGGTCTGAGATCACAGTTCGGCACAGTGGACACGTTTTCTCTCTGTTAAACCATAAGGTAATACATTCTTCACAAAATATATGCTGTAAGGGAATTAAAAATTAGACTTTATACTTGATAACATTTTAATTTAAAATCATCACAATGGAGAGGATCATACTCTATAGCTGAAAAGAATTTTGGAGAGCACCAGTCCCTTCATTTTACAAATAAGAAAACAAAGTACATTCAAAAACACAAAGCAGTGTCAGTAGTAGAGCCAATAGTATTCTCTGACTATTCACTTAATGACCTTTAATAAAATACATGCTATCCCTAGACGGTAACTTTAAGTATAATGACTTCACAGCTTAATAAAGTCTTTGAGAGTAATTGCCATAAAGTGTAAGAAAAGGCCTTACATACATTCCTCTGCATACAAATCATTAGACCATAAGGGATAAGATTTAGCTAATCTACCAAACCTCTGATTACAGGTAAGAAATTACTAGTATGTGGCCTGAATGCTACTTTAGGCTAAACACTGTAGATTTTTCCTTTCAACTAAATAAATACCACTTGTGACTCAGAGAAGGTACTGTATTTGGTATGCTTAAAAAATACACTTACCTGACAGATCAGCAGAATTGGTTTTTGAAATTCAGCTTGACATATTGAACAAATGTCATCCACATCTGAACACTGTCTCTTGCTGGCAGCCACTCCGTAACTCTATGAAGAAAAAAGTTCTGTTCATCTACAAATCTTTTTCTTTCCTGTTACTCAAATACATAGGTGATGCTGTATTTCTCAAATCTCCCTGGAACTAGGCATTTGAAGACTCTCCTGAAGGACACAAACATTTCAAAACTGAACTGTGTACGCAGAACCATGTCTGGATGGACTACATGCATCCAGGTGAACTCATTAGATACATAATAGGATCTTGGAAGACTCTTAAATGTATTAATGATGATGATGAAAATGCTATAAATCCAACTGGCTTAAGAGATTAAGCAATCTGAAATATAAAATCAATATTCATGTATTATCAAATAGCTCACTTATTACCTATGGCATTGGTTCAAAACAGTCCATTCAAAGCTTGGCAGGCTGAATGTAACTCATGTAGAGATAGCTTTCAAAATAGATTTCTGTGCTCCACACTGGAGACTGACTCACTAGGTCCAGATGTACTGGGATGTGACCCAGGAATCTAACTTTTGAAAGTTCTCTAAGTGAACTGAAAATGAAGAAGGTTTGGGGACCACTGAACAGTGTCCTTTTACTAAATCTAAAAATAATTTGACTGTCATCCTTAATTATCACTAAAGTCAGAGAAGACTTAGTACCAGAAAAAAATTTTACAAAAGAACTGGAATTGCATAATGTTATGGGGCAGAGTTATATTGTCAAAACAGACTGAATAATGACATTATTCTTTGAATTTCCTTTTGTCCTAAAGTCCTTAACGTTTTTGATCTCTTTAAAACCTTAATAACTTCCTCACCAAATTGAGTAGCATATAGTCATTAACTAGACAGGACAAAATGTTGCCAATAAGATCACCTTTTTGTAGAAATAATGAGGAAAAGGTGGCTGAAGAGAGGTAAGAATAACCAAGTTCAGTCATGGTAATGAGAGCAAAGCATGACCTGACTCAACCTGAGGCTATCATCTAAACTTATGTTACTAAATACTGTGAGTTAATAAAATCAAACAAAGACTCAAAGAATAAAAATATTTAAAAATAAGATTTTTTTTTTTTTAAGTCTGGTGATATTAAAGATTCCAGAAACAAACTGGAACACTGATGAATGATCCTGATGCCGATTTCCCTTCATTAAAATGTCATTTAGCAGAGTGCACTGCAGATACATAAGCATAAGCTGACAAACTTTTAAAATAGCACTCCTGGGGCGCCTCGGTGTCAGTCAGTTAATCATCAGACTTGGTTTTGGGTCAGGTTGTGATCTCGGGGCCGTAGAGATTGGGCCTACCTCGGGGGGCTTGAGCACAGTCTGCTTGAGAGTTTCTCTCTCTCCCTCTACCCCTGCACCTCCCACTTCCTCTCTTTCTCTCTCAAACAAACAAATAAATAAATAAACCTTTATAAAAAAAAAAAAAAAGCACTCCTGTCTGGCATTTTGCAGACTCCCTTTAGGTGAAGACTTATTTTGATGGTGATTGCCATTTCCCTGGCAAAGTTAAGGATTGTGTATATGCATGTATTCATGAGAGACTCAAGAGTAAATCAAAGAGTATCAAAGACTGTGATTTCTCTTTATGCCTCACAAAGAGTGACTATCAAAGTGTTTCAGCACAAGCCTTACTAAATTATAGTAAAATGGTTGATACTCATATAATCAATTCAATAAACTTCATTTAAGCAGAACTCTCAATTTTAATGTACCTATCTAAAGAATGAAGTCTGAATAGGATGCAGCAAAACTTATTAGTAGCTCTAGGGGCACGTGGCTGACTCAGCTGGTAGAGTATGTGACTCTTCATCTTGAGCTTGTAATTTCAAGCCCTACACTGGGTATAGAGCTTGCTTTAAAAAAATAAAAGGTTACTAGCTCTGTCTAGCCAAAGAGTGTCCATATCTGAGTACTGAAACCTTTGAGACTACTAAATAGCAAATGAGCCTTTCTCTGCAATGTGTAACATCAGTGGAATCACATAATAATCAAGTTTATAACTGACACTAGAGTCTCAATATATTGTTAAATTCCACATTATGAACTTATTAGTATATATAGAATTGACTTGGTGGAGAAATTTTTCCAATAAGAAGATTTGAAAGGACATTTTTGGTAATGAGCTTTTCTCATATACACAATAAACTATAATGAGAGCATTTTTACAGGAGCTAAAGAGTTAATGGAAGTACACAAAGCCACCATTTGTGAAAAAAAATTTTTTTAAATTTAAAAATAAATTATTTAAAAATTTAAAAATTATTAAAATTTATTAAAAAATTTTTTTAAAGATTTTATTTATTTGACAGAGAGAGATCACAAGTAGGCAGAGAGGCAGGCAGAGAGAAGGGGGGAAGCAGGCTCCCAGCTGAGCAGAGAGCCTGATGCGGGGCTCAATCCCAGGACCCTGGGATCAGGACCTGAGCCAAAAGTAGAGGCTTTAACCCACTGAGCCACCCAGGCACCCCTATTTAAAATAATTTTTTAAAAGATTTATATATTTTTATTATTTTTTTATTTTTATTTTTTTTTAAATTTATTTATTTGTTAGAGAGAGAGGGAGAGAGAGAGAGCGAGCACAGGCAGACAGAGTGGCAGGCAGAGGGAGAAGCAGGCTCCCTGCCGAGCAAGGAGCCCGATGTGGGACTCGATCCCAGGACGCTGGGATCATGACCTGAGCCGAAGGCAGCCGCTTAACCAACTGAGCCACCCAGGCGTCCCAAAAGATTTATATATTTTTAGAGAGCATGTGTGAGCAAGGGGTGCTGAGGGAGGAGGGACCAGGGGAGAGGGAGAGAATCTGAAGCAGACCGCATGCTGAGTACAGAGCCAAACTCAGGGCTTGATTTCATGACCTGGCTGGAACCAAGAGTTGGACGCTAAACCGACTGAGCCATCCAGGCACCCCATGTGAATTTTCAAAAAAAGGAACTGTAAAGGTTCATGACAAGATTCTTAAGGGAATGTATATAAACCCTTATGTCAAGTGATCTGAAGTGGCACATTCAAAAATATAAGCATCACATCATCTATCAGGTGGTTGTCAACATTCAAGTCAAGAAACTTATCACAGAAATAAAACTGAAATTATTATCATATCCCTATGTGCCAAAGAACTAAAAAAGCACGTAATTATGAAATCCACACATTTTTTAAGAAGCAAGCTCTATGCCCGATGTCAGACTTGAATTCACTACCCAAAATCAAGAATCACATGCTCTGACTGAGCCAACCAGGTGCCCTATGAAATCCTTACTTGTAACATTTATGAACTAAAACATTTTTATAATGAAGAAAGGTAAAAAAGGTGTTTTTTTTCTTTAACTGATAAAAAGTACTTACTGGTCGTTTAAAAAATATTCGCAAAACCCGTCGGAAAGTTCTCAGATGTCCAAAAAAGTCCAAAAGCTGAAAAAGGAAATAAGAGAAAATTCTTGAATTCAAAGAGCCCTGTCTGTTAAACCCAGAGATCAAAGCTAAATTCCCATAATATCAAATACTGATATTAATATAATGCTCATTGCATATTCATTTCATTCTAAATATATTTAAAATTCAATTATGTAATATCAATTTAAGGATTTAAGCCAACTTTTTTTTCCCCCAAGACTTAGGGAAGGAGAGAGAGAGAACGAGTAGGTGGGAGGAGCAGAGGGAGAGAGAGAAGCAGACCCCCGGCTGAGCAGGGAGCCCGATGCAGGGCTTGATCCCAGGACCCAATGATCATGACCTGAGCCAAAGGCAGTCACTTAACCAAATAAGCCACCCAGGCACCCCCGTACTTAAGATTTTTTGAAGTTCTATATTAATTTGAGGGCAACAGGACAGTATACCAGTTCAAGAATTTTGTGTATGGACAGATACTACTTTTAGGGATGGGTATGTTCTACTCTACCCATGCTATGTGGAGGTCCACTCCCCCAGTTAAATCTGAGAACTACTGGATTAAGATAAAGATAAATATTTCCATTTTTTTAAAGTAGATACAGAACCTGCCATTACTTCAAACTAGTGATGTAAGCTATAAAACAGTTAAAGACAAAAGCAATAGTATGTAAAATCTGTAATCATCACATGAATCATTATACAATGAGAAGATTTATAACATTACCTACTTTTATTTATTTCTTTAAGATTTTATTTATTTATTTGGGGGGGGGAGCATAAGCAGGGGAAGGAGCAGAGGGAGAGGGAGAAGCAGACTCCTGCTGAGCAGGGAGCCTGACGTGGGGCTTGATCCCAGGACCCTGGGATCATGACCTGAGTCACCCAGGTGCCCCATGTTACCTACTTTTAGTATGAGGTAGAGTAAAGCCAGCAATATCCCAAGACTCCGTCTGGTTACATTACCAAACTCCCCATAGCTTATAAGGTAACGAAACCAAACTGGTATGGGAACAAAAGTTCGGTAATACTGACATGATTCTTCTAAAAGCATGTACCAGTAACCCTAAAAAGGAAGGAAAAAAAAACAGCTACACAAGCTACTTATATACATAGCATAAATATTTCATACTGGACTGAAATAATCACGGGTATTTGACACAATATAAAATTAATCTTCATAATGATAATGGTTATGACTGGCAAGCTCGTTCTCATTATTTAAAAAAAATTTTTTTTTTAAATTTATTTGTCAGAGAGAGGGAGAGAGAGCGAACACAGGCAGACAGAGTGGCAGGCAGAGGCAGAGGGAGAAGCACGCTCCCTGCTGAGCAAGGAGCCCGATGTGGGACTCGATCCCAGGACGCCGGGATCATGACCTGAGCCGAAGGCAGTGCTTAACCAACTGAGCCACCCAGGCGTCCCTCGTTCTCATTATTATTGAGCAATTTGTTTCTAAAGAATTTCTAAAGAATGACATCGTGAAAGTTTTTTTACGTATGCTATTAAGTAAAATTTACATTTTTGCTGATTACAAAAATTTATATTTAAGTTTTTACTGAATATGAGAAAAACACTGAATATAGTCAGTTATCAGTTATTAATTGATAAAGCTCTAGAGGAGAACAGAAGTACAAATCTAAATTTTGTTTTTCTATGTGTGATGTGGGAACTGATTTTTAGATTATTCTGAAGCAAATATAATTCTGATTTTATTGGACTAGATTAATATTTGGGTTCAAGTCTTTGAGCAAATGGTTGCCAGTCTGAAGTAATACAGATAATTTAAATTAGGTTATTTAGGAAACTGAAAAGTTACAAAAGAGTCAGTTCAACAAAGACTAAATAGCATTGGTGTGGTTTGCTAACATTTTTTCTATAAGCCAAGTTAGTTTCTTACCTTGGATTTAAAAGGCATGATGAAAGAAGGCATCAGCAAAATAAGGCATTTTAAGCCCATGAAGAGGAATTTCAGAATGAAGTCTGTAATTCCAACAATCCAAAGTACTTCCCAGAAGCTTGAATTGTCCAAGGTAGGATTTAAGAAAATTAAGCTACCAAGAGAAAAACATCAAAACTTAACCAAAGCAACATACAAAGGTCAAGTTTTGATAGGGGTTTTAAATTTGCTACCAAATATTTTACTTTAATTTGATGTGTAAAAAATGTGAGTTTGGCAAGATGTCAGAGTTCATGTAAATAGAGCAGAAAATCATTTTGCTTAAAGAGACTTTTCAAATATTTAAATTTCAAATGTTTCCTCCATAGAATAAAGAAAAACGGTCTTCCTAGCATGTTGGAAAGCTAGCCTGTAATCTAAAAAATTCACTAAACACTAGATATCTGCTATTGTCTTCTCAACCAGTCCTAATTAAGGTTCCATTCCCTCCTTTCCACCAAATTGCTTTTGCCAAGATCACCAATTCCTTCTGTCTTGCTAAACTCAAAGGCCACTTCTCATTTTCCGCCTTCCCTCTCTGAATTATTTCTTCCTAGACTTCTAACATCACACTCTTCTAGTTCTCATTATGTGATGGATGGTTCCTTAAATCTCCTTTACTCCTCCTCCTCTAATTATAGGGATTTGCAGTCCTGCCCCCTCTCCTGTCTACATTTTCTGTCCCTCATTAGTCTTGGAGAATTCCATAGTTTTAAGTTACCAACCACATGCTGGATACCACAAACATTTATAGCCCTAACCTTGACTCTAAGCTCATGACATATAGCTATAATCTCTTTAACAGTTCTACATGATCTCACCAACTTAACATGTCCAAAGCTAAATCAGTTTCTCCCCCAGTCTTTCCCAGCCCATAAATGGCATCACCATCCAGCCAGTTGCTAAGACTAAATCCTAGGTGTCATCTTTGATTCTTAGCGCCCACCTACCTACCCAATGCAATCTGAGTGGTATTGGTTCCCCCTAGAAACTATATCCTAGATTGTAACATCTCTCCAGCTCTACTGAAGCCAAAACTTCTAATTACCCGATTAGAGCCAAAAATTCAAAACACTTCCATCTGACATGGAAATTTAACTACTGTCCTTTACTAAGTCTTTGCCTTGTTTCTAGAAACAGATCACATGTTCTCACCACACACACATAACTAAAGTAGGTGATGGATGTTAATTAGCTTGTGTAATCATTTCATAATGTATACATATCAAAACATGTTGTATTATCTCAAATATATAAAATTTTTGTCAAAACTAAATAAAAATTTTAAAAGACTACCAGAAACAACTGAATGGTATTCAAAACTATTGATTATATAAGTAAAAATTTAAGTATCAAAAATTAAATAGAACCTGCTATAAGCCAAGGCACTGATATATAAAACTGAATGAGTCACTTAGACCTATTAATCTTGGAAGGAAAGGAACAGGTAAAAATTGAACTCTAACAATAATTATATACAAGTTAAGATATATGCAAAGTGCTATGGAATAAATGATTACATAAAAAATGTGATTTGGACCTCAAATTACCTGTAATAAAGTGACTGAGAATGAAAGGTGTAATATAAAAGAACAGAAGATCCTGCTAAGAATACCAGTAACCAAGCACACTGAATCTTTGAGCACCTTTCCTGAAAAATAAACAATTTTATAATTTGTTACTATGAATTATGCCAGAATTATGTCATTAAACTATTTTAATTAATGGCTATTTTTATTAACTTAGAACATTTTAATAGATTAATCTTAATAAAAATATTGTTCAATTGTACATTAGCACACTCTTATCTTTAGTGAACAAAAAACTCATAAATTCTTAAAATACAAGTTTCTTCATTGTATTAAAACATTACCCACATTACCCAGGTTTCAAAGAAACCCAGACTTCTACAAGCTAACATAAAGGACCCGTCCAAGTACAAACTTTATCTCTGCAAAGGTATTTTTGCCTATTTTTGCCTCCCTGACAAAACAGAACTTTAAAAATGCATTTATCAGGATTTGTAAGTATAATTTTCAAAATTTTCAAAGAATTCAGTAAGATTTTAACAAGGTGATTTGTTATTAGTATCACTTAGATCTTTTTAAAAAGATTTTATGTTATTTATTTGACAGAGAGAGAGAGAGCAAAAGCAGGGGAAGGAGCAGAGGGAGAGGGAGAAGCAGGCTCCCTGCTTCTATAGGATCATGACCGGAGCCAAAGGCAGGCAGACACTTAACTGACTGAGCCACCCAGGCACCCCTTACTTAAACTTTTTTAAGAAAAGATTTTATTTATTTATTTGAGAGAGAGAGCATGGGGGTGCAGGGAGGGGGAGCAGAAAGGGACAAAAAGCAGCCTGCCCACTGAGCTCAGAGTCTGACAGAGGCTTGGTCTCACAAAGACCTGAGCCGAAATCAGGAGTAGGATGCTTAACCGATTGAGCCATCCAGGCGCCCCTTAAAATTGTTTTAATTACTAGTTTAATTAAAAGTTTTAGGGGCACCTGGGTGGCTCAGTCAGTTGAGTGTCTGCCTTTGGCTCAGGTCCTGATCCTGGATGGAGCCCTGTATTGGGCTGCCTGCTCAGTGGGAAGCCTGCTTCTCCCTCTCCCACTTCCCTGCTTGTGTTCCCTCTCTCGCTGTCTCTCTCTCTGTGTCAAATAAAATCTATAAAAAGTTTTACCTATTTTAAACCCTTAATTACATTTTTATGGTTTGATAGGGTCTAACTACAAACATCCAAGTCAGAATGCATGATCCTTTACAGAGATACAGCCCTTCAAAGTTGCTTGAAGATGAAATTTTATACACTCATCCTATTTTCCCCAATAATTTATATGACTAATAATTTGTCATTTGTGTTATGGAAAAACTATTTGGGTTTAATTTTCTTTAAGAGAGACCTAAACAGTTTAATACCTATTTGATGTATATTTTATTTAACTATTTTAAAATTTTATAGGGCAACAGCTAAAGTTTTTAATGATATTATATAGTTTGGTCAAATTACTCAAAATATGAGGACACTTGACAAATCAGATCAAATAATGAATTCTAAATCTTTTAATCCTATTAAGTTTTTCTATCAGGGACTCAACATACAAAGAAAATAAAGTGAAACAATTTAGTGTTGGGACAGATCATTTAGATAACAAAATTTAATATATCATGGATGCTATAACATGTCTATTTAAATTTTCAAGAAAACTATCTTAATTCCTATTTCTCTCAAAAGCAAGTATACAATTAATTCTACAGAGAGAAACATTTAATGGTTTTTTCAGTTATTTGTTATACTTACTCTTAGAAAAACCTGATTTACAATGCTTTTGTTTGCATACATAAAAGTTGTAAGCAGCCCAATTCCAAGAGAAATTCCTGTTAGGAAATAAGTTCCAGTTAATTGAACGGAAAAAAAAAATCCAAGAGCTAACACAATGACATGAATTTAAAGGAAACATATATAATTTTAAAAGCTAACAAAATACAAAGCTTCAAGTAGATTACCAATAAAGAAATAAAATTAACTGACAATGAAACAATTCAATGTTTTATTATACTCTACCTGTTATATGCTGCATAACAAGTTTGACACCCAGAATCAAAATATATGGAAGACTTTTGTGTAACCACTTGAAGAGATAGCGGAATTCTGAGAAGGAGCTACTACCATGATCTCCAGCCTCTGTGGCAGTATCATCAGGCTGCCTTGCTTCATTGTGGGAATGACTCCGTGAGCGGCTATGTATACATCCATGGGTACAGCTATGGACACCTGACCTTGTATTTCTGGAGGTTGGGTTTTCAGCATATTCTTTAGGTATGGAGTTTATCTGGATATGAACATCTCCAGAATGAAGAAAAGAACCTTCTCCTGTCAATTTTGTATGGACACACTGGGAGACTGAGGCATCCTCATTGCCTGCAGCTCCTGGAGGGCTGTGCAGTTGGCTACAGTTGGCTTGCATGACCCTTGAATACTTTTTCTGTGATCCAGATTTCTTTGTTTCAGGGCTCTATCTCCTAAAAATCAAAGAGCAGAAAATATTCTAAGTGAACTGTTAAATACAGACAAATACTGCTCGTAGGAATCCTTTACTCTAGAGGCCAATAGTCATAGTTGATGAATTATCTTCAGGTTATCTATCAATTGTTACTAGACTCACCCCCCTTCCCTTAATGCAAAGGCTGTACCCAAACTATTTTTTAGGGAACATCTGGTACAAAAAAAAATTAGTTTCAGGTGCCTTCTTCTCTAATGACAGAAGGAAAGCGCAAAATAGAAAAGTATGAGTGCCCAGCAGATGTTAATAATGTATGAATACTCATTCATACTTGAATACATCAGTACATTTACTCAGCCCGAATGGAGCAGTTTCATCTCTGATGGAGATTCTACATTCCATAAAAGTCAGACTGTATTTTTTAAAATTTTTTAAGAGTATTATTTATTTGTCAGAGAGAGAGAGAACGAGCGCACAAGCAGGCAGAGTGGCAGGCAGAGGCAGAGAGAGAAGCAGGCTCCCTGCCGAGCAAGGAGCCCTATGCAAGGAGCCCTATGCGGGACTCGATCCCAGGACCCCGGGATCATGACCTGAGCCGAAGGCAGAGACTTAACCGACTGAGCCACCCAGGCGTCCCCAGGCTGTATTTTTTAATGCTTAGAAAGGCTAGAAAGAAAAAAAAAAAATTAAATTTTAATGCGTTTTAAAGTATCATGGAAAACTGATACACATTTCACTTAGGTGACCGACAAATTTCGTTTTATGCTGAAATAGCTTTCCCAAGGCTTAAAAGCTTTCTAATAACTACTTCCAAGAGTATTACCGTCCCCCATAAAAGAAGGCGACCCAAATACCTTTAAAATAGGAAGACTTGGGGAGTCGCCATGTAATTGCTATGTAACTCTTTAGTCTGAGTAAAGATAGTTAATATAGTCTGCCCATTAAAAATGTCATCATCTTTGGGGACGTGGGGGTTGGAGGTGGAAGAACAAAAGACACTGGCAGGGAAGGTTCTCTAAATGACCAGTGTGGGCAGAAAGATGCTAGAGTCAGAATCCCAGCTGACCGAACGCAGAGCCTTATCCCAGACTGCCGGTAGGAGGAAGCTAGGGTTAACGTCAGGGTATGTTCTGTCATTCTATTTCATTCCTAAGTTTGATTTTTTTTTTTTTTTCAGTTACTGTACGGCGGTGTGGTTTTTAATGCCTTCAAAGGCTTTCACCGATGCTCCAACGCCACAGGTGCTATTTATTCCCTCAAACCTCCGAAGACCAACGTTGGACGAGACAGTTTCTGTATCTTTTTCCATAAATAAAAACATAGAACTTTCCCACTTTCCTCCAAACACATGCAGGAAAGGGGACGAAAAAATTAAAAGCAAACGCACGCAACTCTTCCGGAATCCCCAGGACTCAGTTTTCCACCCACGTTCGAGCTTCGAGTGCCCCATTTATTTCCCACCTCCCACCCTGCCACCCCACCGAGCCCCATTCGCCGCGGTCCCCGGCCTCCGCCCGCTTCTCCCAGGCCTGACCTCTCATGACGAAGAGTGAACGGAGGCCTCGGCAGCGAGCGCAGCAACAGCGGAAGACCCCGCCTGGAGGCCTTCAATCAAGGCCATCACCTTCAAACCCCATTACCGGCAACTCCGGCCCAGCTCGGTGGCGGCGGCGGCGCGCGCGCTCCCCGGACGTCCTCACGCGCGCGTGCACTGCCCGCCGCGTGCCCGCCCCCGCGCAACGCGCCGAGGGGCAGGCTGCGCCTGGGAACCCGGCAGCCGTGAGGCCGCGTGGGGGTGCTAGCTGTAGCGAGTACTGGGCTGCGCCTGAAGACCGCCCGTATAGGCGTCTGCATTAAACTATAAGCCGCCGTCTCCGTGTGCGTATATACGTGTAATCCGCCACAAGCCTCAGAGATCTGGACGTTTTGAGTTAAAAATGTTTCGGTTCCGGTAGCCTGCCCTCGAAGGAGAGGCCTGATGTTGGGGGTTGTCTGAGGCCGGCCCCGGCTCGTCCCACAGGATCCTGGGCACCTGCCCTGTGGAGGCTGCCCATCACCCTGGTCTCGCTTCACGCCCGTCTCCTGGGACCCGAGTTAGAGATGCCACGTCAGCTAGGGGCTCGGCCCGTCTCTGAAAGAGCGGGGCGGAGCGAGAGCGTTCGGGTGTTCCCGTTTGCGTTTCTCGAGCTTAACCCCTGACCGAGTTGTGGCTGGGTGGTGAAGTTTTAACTGAAATGAAAAGGCTTTTCGTTATGATGCTAAAGTTGGCGCCGTGTGAGCCAGACCCTGCCAAAACTTGAGGGAGGAGAAGCTAAGAGAAGTCGGAGAGAGATTTGGTGGCAGAGGAAGTAGATGTTAAATTTAAAAACCTTGTCTTGTATGGAATATAGGGAACTGTGCTGTCTTCTTTATAAGTCCTAAAATGATAAGCCTATTAAGAATAATCTTAAAAGAAACAACCCCGCCTGTTGGTTCCTGGTGAAAATGTATTTTAAACGGTACTAAATGTATTCCATGAATCTTCCCCCTTCCCGCACGATTACCAAAAGCCTTTCCATTCTGAACTGCAAGCCTTTTACCTTTAATTTATAGAAATTGACGTCAAATAAATAACTCAATAGTCTTTCTACAGTATTGAATTAAACTGACGTCAAGTAAATAACTCTTAATAGTCTTCCTACAGTATTGAATTAAATATTCCATGCCCTGTGGGGCTGAACTTACTTGGTAAGGGGTTTTCTTTCTTCATTAGAGACAATAAATTTTCGTATATGTGCTATGAGTTGACTATGTAGTGGAATGAGTGATACTTTGTCTTTATATTAGTCAATACCTGACTTAGAACCATTCACAATTTTGGCCAAATTAGTTTAGTTGTGTGTACTTTCTGAGGCTTCTTAATCACGAATTTGTTTGCACTTTATTTTCTCTTGTATCAGAGTACAACTGAGCACACCGTTTATCCTTGGTTAACCACTTTGAGGCTGTACTTAAGTCAGATTAGGTCTATCACCAAACCTTTTCCCTTGCTTAGAGAGGAACTCTCCACCCCACCCCACCCCCACGTCCACCCCCTAATTATATTAGATCTACTTCACACTGTTAAGATATTGGGCTTTTTATTTACTTTTCTAATATTAATAGGTCTCCATGAGCTTGATTAACATAATTTCTTGCTGACAGTTTCAGTTTCTGGGTCAATAAGGCTGTCTTAGTCCATTTGGGCTGCAAAGTTATTGACTAGGTAGCTCATGAACAACAAATTTATTTCTCACAGTTCAGGAGTCGAAGAAGTTTACCATCAAAGTGCTGGCAGATTTGGTGTCTGGTGAGTACCTCTTTCCTTGAATATGTTTCCTATTCTTGCTCTGTCCTTCTATGGTGGAAGTTGTGGAGGAAACTCTTTAGAATCTCATTCATAAGGGCTGTGCCCTCATGACCTAATCACCTAATCACCTCCACCTCCTAATACCATCACATTGGAGTTTAGGATTTAGTGTATGAATTTTGTAGGGGACACAAATATTAGGACCATCGCAAAGGCCAGGCTCTGGACTGTAGTGAGTTTTTTTTTTTTAATTTGTCAGAGAGAGAGGGAGAGAGAGAGAGCGAGCACAGGCAGAGTGGCAGGCAGAGGGAGAAGCAGGCTCCCTGCCAAGCAAGGAGCCCGATGTGGGACTCGATCCCAGGACGCTGGGATCATGACCTGAGCCGAAGGCAGCTGCTTAACCAACTGAGCCACCCAGGCGTCCCTGTAGTGAGTTTTTGAAGGAGACGTATTTTTGTATATATCCTTTCATTCCACCTACAACACGGATTTTTTTTTTTTTAAGATTTTATTTATTTGACAGAAATGACAAGTAGGCAGAGAGGCAGGCAGAGAGAGAGGAGGAAGCAGGCTCCCTGCTGAGCAGAGAGCCTGATGCGGGGCTCTATCCTAGGACCCTGGGATCATGACCTGAGCCGAAGGCAGAGGCTTTAACCCACTGAGCCACCCAGGTACCCCAACACGGATTAAAAAAAAAAAAAAAATTTTATTTATTTGACAGACACAGCGAGAGAGGGAACACAAGCAGGGGGAGTAGGAGAGAGAGAAGCAAGCTTCCTGCTGAGCAGGGAGCCCAGTGTGGGGCTGGATCCCAGGTTCTTGGAGAGAGGCACCAAGTGTACCAACCATCTCAGCCTTCCCAATTGAGGCCCCAAACATATGTGTGAGGTCATCCTAGACCATCCAGCCCCAACTAAATGGTTCAGACCAGAAGAATCAGCTAGTCAACCCACAGAATCACACGAAATAATAAATATTTCCTTTTAAACCTTCAGATTTGGATTGGTTTGTTTCATAACAAAAGTTAACTGATTTCCTAAGTGACCCAAGTAGATGTGGAGTCGGAAGAAGTCTAAGATGAATCTCTCTTTTATAGCTTGGGTGGATGGATAAATCAGTTTTGAAAAGCTATGAATATTGGAACAAGTAAATTGGTGGTATTACCAAAGATAATGGGAACTACATACATATATATACACATATATGTATGTGTATATATGTAAATATATATGTGTGTGTATATATGTATGTATATATACATAATATTTTTATAATATTTTTTTCTTTTTTTTTAAAAGGATTTTATTTATTTGACAGAGATCACAAGTAGGCTGAGAGGCAGGCAGAGAGAGAGGAGGAAGCAGGCTCCCTTCTGGGCAGAGAGCCTGATGTGGGGCTCGATCCCAGAACCCTGGGATCATGACCTGAGGGTCATGGCTTTAATCCACTGAGCCACCCAGGTGGCCATATATATATATAATATTTTAAAGTAGTTTCTACACTGAGCATGGGACTTGAACTTACAACCCCAAGATCAAGGATTGCATGTACCAGCGACTGAGCCAGCCAGGTGTCCTGGAAATATGTATTTTTAAAGACCAATTTGGGAGGGATAATAAATTCAGTTGTGGAAATAGTCTAAGGAGTTGAGTTCTTGGGATATACAAGTGAAGATATCCAGTTGGCAGTTTCATATAAAGATCTGGAGATCATAAATGGTGGCTTTGAATGACATTGCCAATTTCTCATTAGTTTTGGGGATTTTTGTAAATTCTTTCATACTTTGTATTTAGTGTTGTCTGTTAAGAGAGACAGCCTCTTCCTTTCCAATCTCTATGTCATTTATTTTTTATTGTGTTGGTTTGAACTGTTGTTCAAACATGTTGAATAGGAATGGTGAGAGTAGATGTCCTTGCCTTGTTCCTGTTTTAGGGAAAAAAACATTCAGTCTTTTACTATTATGTGTTACCTATAGTTTTTCTTTTGTAGATGTCATTTTTTAGGTTAGGAAAGTTCCTTTCTAAGATTGCTAAGTTTTTATCATGAGTAGATCTTAATTCTGTCGAATGCTTTTCCTGCCTTTTTGGAGAAATCATACAGTTTTTCTTCTTTAGTCTATTAATATGGTGAATTATGTCAGGTTTTTTTTTTAAGATTTTATTTATTTATTTGACAGACAGAGGTCACAAGTAGGCAGAGGGGCAGGCAGAGAGAGAGAAGAGGAAGCAGGCTCCCCGCTGAGCAGAGAGCCCGATGCGGGACCCACCCAGGCACCCCTGTCAGTTAGTTTTTAAAAGTTCAATCAGCCTTGCATTTACAGGATAAAACGCATTGGGTGGGGCGCCTGGGTGGCTCAGTGGGCTAAAGCCTCTGCCTTCGGCTCAGGTCATAATCCCAGGGTCCTGGGATCGAGCCCCGCATCGGGCTCTCTGCTCTGCAGGGAGCCTGCTTCCTGCTCTCTCTCTCTCTGCCTGCCTCTCTGCCTACTTGTGATCTCTGTCAAATAAATAAATAAAAAAATCTTAAAAAAAAATAAAATGGTGAAAATGGCAAATTATTAAAAAAAAAAACGCATTGGGTGGTAGTATATTATCCTTTTTATATGTTGCATATTATTTACAAATGTTTTGTGGTGGATTTTGCATCTGTGTTTATGGGAGATATTGCCTTTCTTATAGTGTATTTATCTGGCTTTGGTAACAGGGTTGTGCTCCTGAATTGGAAATGTTTCCCCTCCATCTATTTTCAAAGAAGATTGTATGGAATTAGTATTATTTCTTTACGATTTGGTAGATTTGCCGGTGAACCTACTTGGAAAAAAATTTTCTTTATGGGCAGGTTTTAAACTACAAATTTAATTTTTTTTAATGGATATAGGAATATTCAGGTTATATATTTCTTCCTGAGTGAGCTTTGGTAATTTGTTGTGGATGAATTGGCCTAAAGGTGTGTGTAATACTCTCTTAAATATCTGTAGTGTCTGCGATGATGTTACACTCACATTCCTGATTTTGGTAATTTGTGTCTTTTTTTTTCCTAGTATGGCTAGAAATTTATAGATTTTGTTAGTATTTTCCTTTATTTTGTTTTATTTTATTTATTTTTGAGAGAGAGATGAGAGTACCAGGGTGAGAAGAAGGGGGAGGAGGGAGAGAGGCACAAGGGGAAGGAAAGGGAAAGGGAGAGAACTCAGGTAGACTGTGTGCTGAGCATGGAGCCTGACTCCACAACCCTGAGATCATGACTTGAGCCAAAACTAAGTTCAGTGCTTAACCAGCTGAGCCACTCAGGCACTCCTATTGGTATTTTCAGTAAAATTTGGTTTCTTTTATTTTGGTGTTATTTTTCTCTGTAGTTTCCCTATTTTTAATTTTACTGATTTCTGCTGTTTATTATTTCCCTTCTGTTTGCTTTGGATTTAATTTGCTCTTGTTTATGTGGTTTCTAAAGGTGTAAGTTTGTTTATTTTTAAGTAGGCTTCATGCCCAACGTTGGGCTTGAATTCATGACCCTAAGATTAAAAGTCTCATGCTCTGATGAGCTAGCTATGCAACCCTCTAACGGTGGAAACGTCTTTTTTTAATTTTTAAAAAAGATATTATTTATTCATTTGAGAGAGAGAGAGAATGAGTGAGGAGGAGAGGGAGAAGCAGACTTCCCATTGAGCAGGGATCCCCATAAGGGGCTCAGTCCCGGGACCCTGAGATCATGACCTGAGCAGAAGCCAGACAGACGCTTAACCAACTGCTGTTATGTGCTTAACACACATAACTAGCCACTTAGGTGCCCCTAAAGGTGGAAGTTTAGATCGTAGATTTTTTTTCTAATGTAGGCATGGGATTTTATGCATTTCTCTCTGAGCACTGCTTTGGCTGAGTCTCATACATTTCATATGTTGTATTTTTATCTGAACTCAGTTCAGAATATTTTTTAACTTCCCTGTGATGACTTATTTGACCTGTGGGTTAATTAGAAGTGTGCTAATTTCCAAATATTTATGACTTTTCTAGATATCTTTCTATTATTGGTTTCTCATTTAATTCAGATATATTCAGAGACCATACTTTCTATGATTTCAATTCTATAAAATTTGTATTATGATCTAGGGGTCCCTGGGTGGCTGAGCCAGTTAAGCTTCTGCCTTTAGCTCAGGCCATGATCCCAGGGTCCTGGGATTAGGACCTGCTTCAGACTTCCTGCTAAGCAGGAAGCCTGCATCTCCCTCTCCTCTGCCCCTCCCCCCAGTGCTCTCTTTCCCTGTCTCATTCTCACTTTAAATAAATCTATTAAAAAATGAAATTGTATTATGACCTAGATTATCATGTCTCTCTCTTTTTTTTCTCTCTCTCTCTCTCTTATTTAAAGATTTTATTTATTTGACAGAGAGAGATCACAAGTAGGCAGAGAGGTAGGCAGAGAGAGAGAGAGGAGGAATCAGGCTCCCTGCCAAGGAGAGAGCCCGATGTGGGGCTTGATCTCAGGACCCTGGGATCATGACCTGAGCCAAAGGCAGAGGCTTTAACCCTCTGAGCCACCCAGGCGCCCCCCATGTCTCTTTTTTAAAGATATTTTTAGTTTATTTTTTATTTATTTAAGTAATCTCTCTGCCCAATGTAGGGCTTGAACTCACAACCCCAAGATCAAGAATGACACACATTCTGCTGATGGAGCTGAGCCAGCTAGGTGCCCCTAGACTATCATATGTCTTGATAAGTGCTACAGGTACACTTGAAAAGAATGTATAGTCTGCTGTTGTTGGATAGAAAGTTCTACAAATATCTTAGGTCAAGTTGGCTGATAGTGTTATTCAGCTCTTCTCAGTCTTTGCTGACTTTCTACTTATTCTATCCATTGCTGAGAGAAATAGTGAAGGCTCCAAGTATAATTATGAATTTGTCTATTTATTCATTCAAGTTTTTGCTTCATGTATTTTAAAGATCTGTTTTTAGGTCCATACACAATTACAATTATAATATCTTCTTGGCAGTTTGATCCTTTTAACATTGTATAATATTCCTCTTTATCTATGGTGATACAGAGCAACTCCCACTTCTTTTGACTAGTGTTTTAATGTTATCTTTTACAATCCTTTTACTCCTAATCTATGGGTTGCTTATTAAATTTCAGTTAAATCTTTTTTAAAAAAAAACTCAAGGGACGCCTGGGTGGCTCAGTTGGTTAAGCAGCTGCCTTCGACTCAGGTCATGATCCCAGCGTCCTGGGATCGAGTCCCACATCGGGCTCCTTGCTCGCCAGGGAGCCTGCTTCTCCCTCTGCCTGCCATTCTGTCTGCCTGTGCTCTCTCTCTCTCTCTCTAACAAATAAATAAATAAAATCTTTTTTAAAAAAAAAACCTCAATCTGACAATTTTTGCTTTTCATTGGAATGTTTAGATTATTTACGTTAGTGTAATAATTGATGTGGTTGGACTTAAGTTACCCTTTTATTGATTTCTATTTGTTTCCTCTTTTTTAAATTTTTCTCTTTAACCTTTTCTGCCCCCTTTTTTTTTTTTTTTGGATTGTTTGGATGTTTTTAGTATTCCATTATCTATTGGCTTTTTTGGTTCTCTCTATAAAGATATAAATACTTTCATTTTCTAATTTTTAACTGGTAAAATACACATAACAAAATTTATCATCTTAACTATTTTTAGTTGTATAGTTCAGTATTACTAAATATATTTACATTGTTGTGCAGCCATCCTTCATAACTTTTCCATCTTGTGAAACTGAAACCCTATACCTATTAGGCAATAACTCCCCATTCTCTCTCCTCCCAAGCCCTGGCAAATACCATAATACTTTATATTTCTATGAATTTGACTTCTCTAGATAATGCATGTAAATGTACTTATACAGTATTTGTCTTTGTGACTGGCTTATTTAATTTAGCATAATCTCAAATATTGTAGCAAATATTAGAATTTACTTCCTTTTAAAGGCTGAATAATATTCCACTTTGTCTATATACCACATTTTGTTTATCCATTCATCTGCTGATGGATGCTTGGTTTCTAACCACCTTTGGTCTGTTGTGAATAATCTGTTATAAATATGGGTATACAGATGTCTCTTTGAGATTCTGCTTTATATTTTGGATATACACCTAGAAGTGGAATTACTATATCAATTTTTAATTTTTTGAGGAAGTGCCATAGTGTTTTCCTTAGCAACTTCACTATTTTACATTATCCCCAACAGTGCACAAGGGTTCTAATTTCTCTACATCTTCACCACACCTGTTATCTTTTCCCTCCCTTCTTCCCTCCCCCTCTTCCTTTCTTCCTTTTTTTGGTAGTAGCCATTCCTGATAGATGTGAGGTGATATCTCATTGTGGTTTTCTTTTATCCAACTTTATTGAGGTATAATTGACATGTAATCATTATGGTTTGATTTTCATTTCTATAATGATTAGTGATGTTGAGCATCTTTTCAAGTGCTTGTTGGCCATTTGTATATCTTAGAGATACAGTGTTTTGTTTTGATTTTGTTTGTTTGTTTGTTTGTTCAATTTATTTGACAGAAAGAGAGAGAGCACACGCAAGTGGGCAGAGAGGCAGGCAGAGAGAGGGGGAAGCAGGCTTCCTGCTGAGCAGAGAACCCGATGCAGGACTCGATCCCAGGACCCTGAGATCATGACCTGAGCCGAACACAAAGGCTTAACCCACTGAGCCACCCAGGCACCCAGAGATACAGTGTTTTTAATGGTTATTTTAAGGATTATAATATGCATCCCTAACCTTTCACAGTTTATTTCAAGTAAAATGTCAAAATTTTATATCCAGAGTGCCTGGGTGGCTCAGTTGGTTAAGCGTCTGCCTTCAGCTCAGGTCATGATCTCAGGGTTCTGGGATCAAGCCCCCACATCAGGCCCCGTGCCCAACAGGGAGTCTGCTTCTCTCTCTTGCTCCCCCCACTGCTGTGTGTGCTCTCTCTTTCTGTCAAATAAATAAAGAAAAAAAATAAATTAAGAAAAAAATAAATTAAGAAAAATAAAATTAAATAAATTAAGTAAATTTAAAAAAAAACCCAATGAACAAAAAACCTAAATCCAGGGCACGTGGGTGGCTTAGTTGGTTAAACAACTGCCTTCGGCTCAGGTCATGCTCCTGGAGTCCCAGGATGGGAGTCCTGCATTGGGCTCCCTGCTCAGCAGGGAGTCTGCTTCTCCCTCTGACTTCTCCCCTCCATTTCTCTCTCTCTCTTTCAAATAATAATAATAAAAAAATCCTAAATCCATATATGTGCTTTTGTTTTCTTCTCTTCTGTTGTGTCATGTTGATCACATTTCTGTCATTTGAAAACTGCATCAAATGGTGTTATGATTCTTGCTTGTAATAGTCATACAAATTTTAAAGAACTTTAGTGAAAAAAATAGTCTTTTATATTTATCTACATATTTACATTTCTTTTGCATTTCTTTCATGCTTCCAGTTCTGTGTTTCCCTGGTATCATTTCCCTTAGTTCTGAAGAACTTCTCTTCTGTTTCTATTAGGTCTGCTGGCAATGTATTCTCTTAGTTTTTCTTACTCAGATAATGTCTTCATTTTACTTCCATAATGAAAGCTGCTTTGATTGATATTTCATTTTGGATAGTTTCTTTAAGCATTTTACAGATATCTCATTGTTCTTATTCTCCAGGGTGTCTCATGAGAAATCCATAGTATTTAAGTCTTTGCTCCTCCATATGTTATGTATTATTTTCCTCTAGCTACTCTCAAGATTTTTTCTTTATCTTGGGTTTCCAGCAAGTTTTTTTGTTTTGTATCATTTAATTGAGTTATAATTGACATACAACACTGTATTAGTTTCAGGTGTACAGCACAACGATTCAATATTTGTATATCCAGCAATTTTATTATGATTTCTTGGGAGTGGTTTTCTGTGAGTTTATCCTGTTTGAGATTCCCTAAGATGCTTAAATCTCAGCAGATCTGTAAATTTACACTTTCACCAAATTTGTGGAGTTTTTGCTATTATTTCTTCAAAAAATTTGTGTATGTGCACTAATGGCTATCCAGAGATATCAAGACTTAATCCTAGAAATTAAAGTATTACTTTATTAGGAAAAACAGTCTTTGCTGATGTAATTAAGTTAAGGATTTTGAGTTAAGGCTCTTCCCCTGGATTTTCCAAGTAGGCCCTAAATGCCATCACAAGTGTCCTTATAAGAGAGAGGAGAAGGAGATAACACAGAGACGCTAGGGAGAAGGCAGTGTGAAGATGGAGTAGAGAGAGAAATGACCACAAGCTAAGGACTTCTGATAGCTACCAGAAGCTGGAAGAGTGCAAGTCATGGATTATTTCCTAGAGCCTCTACTGGGAATGCAGCCCTTCTAACACCTTAATTTCAGAATTCTGGCTTCTAGATTTGTGAGGGAATGATTTCTGTTGTTTTAAGCCACAAAGTTTGTTGTAATTTGATATAGCATCAACAGGAAACTAATACACCTCCACTGTACCTTTACGTAGAAACTAATGTACCTTTCTGGAACTCCAATGACATGAATGTTAGACCATTAGATATTGTCCCACAGATCCCAGAGGTTGCCTTCATTTTCTTTTCAATCTTATTTTTCCTCTGTTCTTCAGACTGGATAATTTCTATTGATCTATCTTCAGGTTTCTCTATCACCTTTATCCTATTTTTTATCTTATTTAATGAAATTTTTTGTCTGTATATATTTCTCAGTTTAAAATATCTCTTTGTGGGGTGCCTGGTGGCTTAGTTGGTTAAGCGTCCGATTCTTGATTTCGGCTCAGGTCATGATCTGTAATTACGGCTCAGGTCAGGCTCCGTAATTAGCAGGGAGTCTCCTTGAGATTCTCTCCCTCTCTCTACACCCCGCCCCCAGTCGTGTTCTGTCTGTCTCTCAAATAAACAAATCTTTAAAAAAGAAAATAAAATTTCTATTTGTTTCTTTTCCATAATTTCTTTATCTCTGGCTGAGAACTTGTATCTTTCCATTATTTTTAAGCATGCTCATTTTTATCTTATAGAGCATAATAATAATAACTGTATGGTATAATAAGAATTATATATTTGTTCTCTTCCCCAGGTTCCTAACAGAACTTCTAAAACCCTTATAATAATTTCCTGAGCAATGAGGGTGATTAGGAATATTTTACATAGAGGTTCTAACCCTTTGGAATTTCCTGGGTGGTAGGAGCACGTTTTGCTCTAATGAGTTGATTCTTGGTTGATTCCTGGATAGTTTCAGGGTTGGGACTGGTCATCAGGAATACCATGCCATGATTAGAAGTTTAGAACTTTCAGTCCTACCTCCATCCTTAGGAGAAGGGAAAGAAGATGGAGATTGAGGTAATGCTTAATCATGTGTACATGATACCTCCATAAAAATCCGTAAACTACAAGGAGAGCTTCTGGGTTGCTGCACACATCCGCATGCCAGGAAGGTGATGTACCCCAGTTCCATGGCAGCAGATGTTCCAACACATGGAACCCTTTTAGAACTTATCCTTTGTACCTCTTCATCTATTCATCTGTATTCATTACAATATCCTTTATAGGAAACTGGTAAACATAAGTAAATGTTTCCTTGAGTTTTGCAAGCCATTCTAGCAAATTATTAAATCTGAGGGGGTGATTATAGGAACCCTTGACTTTGTAGCCAAGTCAGACAAAAATCGGTCCCATTAGGGATTCATTACTTATGACTGGCATTTGAATTGAAGATAGTCTTGTGGGACTGAGTCCATAAGTCTGTGAATGTTAAAATAGGATACCCAGTTGGTATCCAGAGTTGGAAGTGTAAGTGATGTACTTAAAAAAACAAAACAAAACAGGGGCACCTGGGTGGCTCAGTGGGTCTTTGCCTTCGGCTCAGGTCATGATGCCAGGGTCTCTGCTCCGCAGGGAGCCTGCTTCCTCCTCCTCTCTCTCTGCCTGTCTCTCTGCCTATTTGTGATCTCTGTCTGTCAAATAAATAAATAAAATCTTAAAAAAAAAAAAAACCAACCCTCATACACTTGGTGTCAGAAGTCTTTTCGTTGGTGGCAGAGAAATGAGATTTGCTAGAATGGGCCTTGTCTCAAGAAAATAGTTGATTTATGAAGAGAAAAGATGAAAGGGTAAGAGGTAAAGAACCTTTGAGCTCTGGATGGCTGCCTAGTCATCCATGGTATGAAACTGCAGCTGCACTGCAATCAGTGACTAAAGGTAAAAATTAACAGTGGAGGGGCGCCTGGGTGGCTCAGTCAATTGAGCATCTGACTCTTGGTTTCAGCTCAGGTCCTGCTGTCAGGGTCCTGGGATCAAGTCCTCTGAGCCCTGCATTGGGCTGCTTCTCCCTTTCCTTCCCCTTTTGCCCCTCCCCCAACTCCAGCATTCTTTCCCTCTGTCTCTCAAATAAATAAAATCTTTAAAAAAAAATTACCAGTATAATTTAGAAATGGTGGTAGACCCAATTCCTATAGAGTTGTCTTATTGGATATAAGGAAATGAAAAATAAGAAGAAACATGCTAAGTATGTAATCCCTTGGTTATTGTTATCTATAATATTAAAATGAAAGAAAGTGTGGTTAGGCTTTGATGCTGGACCAAGGTCAGATTTTGATTGCTCTGAGCTTTGGCCACAAAGCTGCCTACAAAGTGAAAAATTATGCCAGAACAATGGAAATTACCTCTGGTCGCCAATGAGGTAGTCAACATGGGAGAAAAGCAAAACCAAGAAACTACTGAGAACAGTGGGTATAGTGTGAAGGATTTGTCTCATTTTGTAGATCAGTATCATCAGCTTTCTGAAGAACCTTTACTAAAATGGATTGTAAGAGTAAATAAGGAGAAGTATCTTTGGTTTTAAATGCTGCTGCATGAAAGAGTTTGGGCTGGTACAGGACCTGAAGCTCACTGTTAAACAATCACACATGGCTATACATGTTCCAGACAAACATGTGGTTATACCCAAGAGAACAGCCATCCTGGTGGACTGGATAAAAGTCATTGGAAATTGTGTTTATCTGAGAAAGGGGGAACTGCCTCACTCCCCCCATAATTGCCAAATGGAACCAATTGCAGATGAAGCAGCTGATGTGCTTTCTATGCAAGCGTAAGGGACTGGCTTTATGATGACTGAGCTATTCACTTGATGAATATGCTTATTACTCAGGTTCTGGAAGATACTGTGATTAAGGAGGCTTCTGTTGCACGAGCATGCCATATAACTTTACCTTTGCAGAAATGAAACGTCATGAGAAGTCCTATCAGATTTGCGGTCTCAGTTTCTCAGTATGGGTTTTACTGAAAACAAGATCATTAAAGTAACAAGAAAATGGAGGAAAGACAGAGGGGCATGTCAGGGGACTTGTCTCAGAAGAGTGGAAGGCTTTAGAAAGTTATAGAGAAATGGAATGAGAGTGGTGGATGTTGATAGTGTTGAAACAAAGATGTTGATACAGTACTATCAAAGTTGGATGGGCCAGTGGGACTCCCTGCTACTTCTCAATGTTGAAAGGCCCCAAATTAGTTTGCTTCATTGACCTCAGTTTGGAGGAATTTTTAAAGCCTGAAGGTATAGGTTACAATGAGAAAAATCTACCCAGAATTGCTTGGGGTGATGGCTAGGTTTATTAATCAAGGTAAAGATTTACCAAGGGGCCAGAATTTTCTGGCCTGACACCCAAGGCCATATGAACTTGTGTGGATAAAATGATCAGAGGACAGAGAAGTTTTTGGTACTCCTTTGCAACACAGTTCCATGCACTGTGGTATGGAAACCATACCACAGTAGTCTAACTTGGTAGTCTAACTTGGACTACCATCCAATTGAGAGAATATAGAAATATAAGAGTTTATAGGATTATAAAATTAGATTGTTGAAATAGGCTTTATATAAAGAAATTGTCTCTTTTATCTGAATGTTTTATAGGAATTGATATTATATATGACTGGGGAACACCTTCCATAGTCAGTGTTATAAAACCAGAACCTGTTGATGAAGTCCTAATGGAAGCTACAGCTAAGAATGTAAAGGCTGATGAAATTAAGATGAAAGTGTTTTTTAAAATTTTTTTTAGATTTTATTTATTATTTGACAGAGAGAGACATGGCGACAGAACACAAGCAGGGGGAGTGGGAGAGGGAGATGCGGGCTTCCTGCTGAGCAGGGAGCCTGATGCAGGGCTCAATCCCAGGACCCTGAGATCATGACCTGACCTAAAGGCAGACGCTTAATGACTGAGCCACCCAGGCGCCCCAAGATGAAAGCTTAGACGAGAATTAATGTTTCAGTGAGCCTTATGTGAAATGGTTGTATCTTTCACCTGATTGCATTATGGGGATGAACATTATATCTGATTGGGAACATTTCAGCTACCTATAATTGTAAAATAGAAGGCATGTAAATCTCCCCTTCAAGCAGTATTAATTGGATATGCTAAATGGGAATCAATAAGATTACGTGAATCCAAACGATATAGAATAGGAGCTGGAGTGCTGATTTGGACAAATTCTTTTTTGTTGTTGCTTTTTTTTTTTTTTAAGATTTTATTTATTAGAAAGCGAGAGAGCACAAGCAGGCAGACTGGTAGAGGGAGAGGGAGAAGTAGGCTCCTTGCTGAGCAGGGAGCCCAATGTGGGGCTCTATCCCAGGACTCTGGGATCATGACCCAAGCCAAAGGGAGACATTTAACCAACTGAGATGCCCAGGCACCTCTGGACAAATTCTTTGTGCAATAACTGTATGTGGAATATATATTGGGGCTTATCACAAAAGTCTGGGAGCACCTCCCAGCATTGACTATTGAGACTTTGGTCTGGAGAATTCCCATTTGAGGGGCAATTACTAGGTTGCTGTCAGACATTAATTAAAAGTCCCCTTGTGACTTGGACATAAAATCTTGAAACCTAAAATGCCTTTGATGTCTTAGATAGTGTTGGGAAAACACTGTATTGGGGAGGACAGTGCCCAGAATAGTTCCATAATAAAATGAAAATACTTTATACAGAGTCATGCCAGCTATGGAAAGCAGAGATGATGTACTTACAATAGAGAGCCTCTTTTCAAACCCTAGGCCTGACTTTGAAATTTTGAGGAGCCTCTAGATTCTGTCATAACTTGGACTATGCCCTATAGACACATCTCTTAGCTGACCAACAAAGATCTCCTTGGTTCATGGATGGCAGTTGTAAAGTAAGTGGACAAAATCCTGTTTGGAAGACCACCACGCTGATCAGAGACGGTAAAAATCAGCTAGGTAGGCCGAATTGCATACTGTTTCCTTAGCAGTGGTGGAAGAATTAGACAATGATAACAATCCCTAGATTTTATTTTTACCAACTCATGGACAATGGCCAATGAAAGGCAGTGGAAACCTGGCCTATTAAAGGGGTGCCAGTATGGGGGACAGCTCTGTGGAAAATCACTGTGGCAATTTGAGAGGCACATTGAACTAGGAGGTATCAATGCCCATCAGAAAAAAAAAACCCTTTCTGGACATTTTGAATATTATTTTGTGATATTCTCGATCCTATTAATATCCTCTGAAGGATATTGACTTTTACTGTTGTCTTCAGCAGTCAGTATGTCACTTGGATTGAGACTGCAAGGTCTATCTTGCCTTGTTATCCCTTTTGGATTCTAATGTCAGAACTGTTTTCAAATCCTATGCTGTTTTCTTTAAATCTATCCTACATCTTTGCTACTTAGGGGTTGATCTTGGACTTTGGTTTGCTTTATACTGTCATTCAGTTCTCAAGGACTTTACTCTGTTGCTATGGAATGTTCTGTGTGTGTGTATGTCAGAAATGAGCCCTGGATATATGCTCATTTGTATACCAAACCAGCTCTCTCCTCTCTGGGATTCTCTTCAACTTCCTGCCTCAGTCCTATAGCTAGAATGGTGAGGTTTCTCTAGGAGTTTTAGTTGCCCATTTCACAGAGAAAAGAGAGGGAAAAATTGGGATTTCTCACCCACTACTCTTTAAAACCCAGGGACCCTTTTTCTCAGTTTCTCTGTCTACAAAGACAGGGTTGCTCTAAGAGTTTTAGCTGCCTTTGCTGCCACTGCCACAGCTTCACTGGACACCCACCATCCTGTAAATTCTCTCTTACTACCCATCCACATCCACACACACACACACAAAAGTATGAATCTCCTGTATGGATCCCTTTTCCAATTTGATTCTTCTCCCAGTACTGCTTTTGCTTTTGTTAACTTTTCCAGAGTGCTCAGGTAGTGGCTTTTGTACTTCATCCAGCGTGTTTAGTTATAATCAGCAGTGGAGACAGGCTTTAGTGGACTGTTCCTTGCCCAGCACTGAAATCTCTGAACACTTATTACTTAAATTAGCTATTTAATGTCTGTCTCTTCCACTATTCTCACTGTCAGTAGGGACTATTTTGGTTTTATTGCTGTATCCCCACTACTACTACTAGTTTTTGGCATATACTAAGAACCCAATAAATATTTATTGAATATATGAATGAATGAACACTTTTCAGATCTCATCTTATGTGACTTTTTGTAGCATTCTACACCATGGATTGTTCTTACCTGGAATCTTTTCCCTCTAGTCTTCCTTATTAGTAAAGTCTGCTGGTTTTGTCACTTCTCTAGCCTTCCTTTATTGGTAAGTTGCCCTTCCTTCCTTTCTCTCTCTTTCTCTCTCTCTTTCTTTCTTTCTAAGATTTTATTTTTTTAATTGAGAGAGAGTGTGTGAGCAGGAGGGAGAGGGAGTGAGAATCTGAAGCAGACTCTGTGCTGAGGGTGGAGCCTGATGCAGAGCTGGATCTCACGACCGTGAAATCGTGACCTGTGCCCAAACCAAGAGTTGGACGCTCAGCCAACAGAGCCACTCAGGCATCTCAAGTTGCCATTTCTTTATGAACATTACAGCTTCAGAAATTGCTTTTGAAAAGGGGATACCTGCATAGTCAGCTCATGTAGGCACCACCTAAAGTCTTAGTAATAAATAGTCACCATTTCATCATTCTAGAACAAAGTAGATATTTGTTAATAGCATTGTGACACTCCTTTGCTGTCCTCTTGTTACCTGTTATTAGGGCCTCTGTAACTCTTTTTCCCTGTTTATCTAGTTTATTATTTGCTACACACACATTTGCTAGAATATAATTTTCAAAAACTTAAAAACATGATTCTTATTCAAATATAACAGGAAAATATTTCAAATATTTTATTCAACTTATTAACTGTGAGAACATATAAGATACTAAGACTGGTTCAAAGAAAAATTCAAGAACAGAGAATTTATATAGTCAAAGGAATGCTGAAAACTAATTTGTCAACAGATACAGATTTCTGCATGGTAAGAGATATACTATTTCAGGTTATATTTTTTCCAGATGTAAAATAGTTAAATTTCTACCAGGAGATTTGTATTTATGTGACTAAGGACAGGAGTCATTTGCATTGCTCTCCAATAGGAAAAGCAATTGCTTTGTTATTGGTTACCTGAAAGTTAATCACTACCCTATAAAGTTGTAAAATAGTCTAGTCAATAGAAAGTCAGATTAAGATGTACATTCCTGGGACACCTGGGTGGCTCAGTTGGTTAAGCAGCTGCCTTCGGCTTAGGTCATGATCCCAGCGTCCTGGGATCGAGTCCCACATCGGGCTCCTTGCTCAGCAGGGAGCCTGCTTCTCCCTCTGCCTCTGCCTGCCACTCTGTCTGCCTGTGCTCGCTTGCTCTCTCCCCCTCTGTCTCTGACAAATAAATAAATAAAATCTTAAAAAAAAAAAAGATGTACATTCCTACACAATCAGCTAGTTCCCAGAGGGTCTGCTAAATATATCTTGTATTCCATTGGAATGATCCCAGTGATCTCTTCTGCCTATTTCCAAGTTTTGAATGTTTTTTCTTAATGCTTTTTACCCTGACAAGAAAACTTTACTTCTGCTTTGCTATAGTACCTGTCCCCCTTCCTTCATATAAAGTTTTTTCCCCTCCTTGTGCCCAGTTATCTCTCCAACACCATTGAATCTTGGCCCTAGCTCGCTTCCTTTGAACACAAATTTTTGGTTTTCTTTCTTTCACCCTTATATGCTGTGGCTGATCCACAGTTCACTTTCTAAACATTTGGAGAATACTTTGGAGTGTTAGTTTTTTATTTTATGGTATAGTAAGATGGTATTATTTTTATTAAAAATGGTCTTTATTGGTTTGGCATATGTATATTTTCAGTTCTACTTTAAGCTCTGTTATAAACTACAAGTGATCAGGGTTTTTTGTATAGGAATTGTATCCACGAGGGTACCTGGGTGGCTCAGTTGATTAAGTGTCTGCCTTCGGCTTAGGTTATGATATTGGGGTCCTAGGGTCAGGCCCTGAGTTGGCTCCCCGCTCTGTGGGGAGTCTGCTTATCCCTCTCTCTCTCCCCACTCATACTGTCTTTTTCTCAAATAAATAAATAAAATCTTAAAAAAAAAGAAATTGTATCCTCTAATTCAGGGATAGTAAATGGATAGCACTTATGCTGTCACTTCATCTATCCATACCTATGGCAGATATTGACAACTGATATCAAATTCATTCTTGTTCAGCCTGAACTCAGCCTCAATTCCTTCTTCACAGAGAATCCAGCCATTCCTATCAGTAAGCTGAAGTTGACCCAATGTGAACATGTTTTAAGTGAATGCTTTTAAGAAAAATGTCGTAGAGCAATCTGGTTCTAGAGTTGGGATATAAGAAGGCAGTCTTTGGGGGCGCCTGGGTGGCTCAGTGGGTTAAAGCCTCTGCCTTCGGCTCAGGTCATGATCCGGGGTCCTGGGATCGAGCCCCGCATCGGGCTCTCTGCTCAGCAAGGAGCCTGCTTCCTCCTCTCTCTCTGCCTGCCTTTCTGCCTACTTGTGATTTCTGTCTGTCAAATAAATAAAATCTTAAAAAAAAAAGAAGGCAGTCTTTGTCTCTCTCTCAAAATAAAAATGTCTTTGGGAATTGTTTTTAGGTAATTAGTTGTATGAAGTTGAGTATAATCTTAAAAAAAACATGTTTTCCTTAATGCAAATCAAAATCACAATAGGATATCACCTTATGTCAGTCAGAATGGTTAGAATCAAAATGACAAGAAATAACAAATGTTGGTGAGGAACTGGAGAAAACAAAATCCTCGTGTGCTGTTGGGAATATAAATTGGGGTAGTCACATTGGGAAACTATGGAGGTTCCTCAAAAAATTAAAAATAGAGGGGTGCCTGGGTGGCTCAGTGGGTTAAGCCTCTGCCTTCGGCTCAGGTCATGATCTCAGGGTCCTGGGATCGAGCCCCACATCAGGCTCTCTGCTCAATGGAGAGCCTGCTTCCCCCTCTCTCTCTGCCTGCCTCTCTGCCTACTAGTGCTCTCTCTCTGTCAAATAAATAAATAAAAATATTTTAAAAAATTAGAAATAGAAATACCATGTGATCTAGTAATTCTACTACCCAAAGAAAACAAAAACTAGTTCAAAAAGATATATGCATCCCTATGTTTATTGCAGCATTATTTAAAATGGCCAGGATCTGGACCAAGTGTCCATTGATAGATGAATGGATAAAGATATGGTGTATATATAGAATGGAATATTATTCAACTAGAAAATAATGAGCTATTGCTATTTCTGGCAACATGGATGGACTGTGAGGGTATTAAGCTAAGTGAAATAAGTCAGACAGAGAAGGACAAATACCACATAATTTAACTTATATGTGGAATCTAAAAAACCAAACAAAAAGCAGAATCAGACTTAAAACTAAATACAGAGAAAAAACTGTTTTTTGCCAGAGAGGTTGGCAAAATGGGTGAAGGGGAATTGTAGATGGGTAGGCAAAATGGGTGAAGGGGAATTGAAGGTATAGGTTTCCAGTTATGGAATGAATAAGTCACAGGGATAAAATGTACAGCATAGGGAATACAGTCAATGGTATTGTAATAGTGTTGAGGGGTGACAGATGGCAGCTGCACTTGTAGTGAGCATAGCATAAAGTGTAGGGTTATCAAATCACTATGTGGTACACCTGAAACTAATGTTAACATTGTATGTCAACTATACTTCAACTAAAAAAATAATAGATAACTTGAAAAAAAGAAATATGTTTTCCTTTTTTTAGCTAAAAATCAAATTACCAAAGTAGATACGATTTTATTTTTTATTTATTTATTATTGTTTTAAATTTATTTATTTGTCAGAGAGATCGAGAGAGCGAGCACAGGCAGACAGAGTGGCAGGCAGAGGCAGAGGGAGAAGCAGGCTCCCTGCCGAGCAAGGAGCCCGATGTGGGACTCGATCCCAGGATGCTGGGATCATGACCTGAGCCGAAGGCAGCTGCTTAACCAACTGAGCCACCCAGGCGTCCCTAGATACGATTTTATATAGAAATTTATTTCTATCATGATTAACCATCTGGAAAATAAAAATATGGATTTATTAACCTGATTTCAATTTTTTTCAACTTCACACCTTTTATTTGTGCTGCTTGTGCTTTGTCTTGAAAATACCTTCTCCCTCTGCCCCAATAATGCATTGGCAGAGAGGAGGCAGCAAAAAATTAAAAAAAAAAAAAGGCATCCCTCTTTACTGCACATGGACACATTACATAGGCCCACTTGGTGAAGGCAAGGGGGAGCCTTGGCACATTCTCAGATCCCTGTTCATGTGGGGATTGGGTTACTGGAGTGGCATCACATGTGAGAGGGGTATCTCCAGGGCAGCTACTCTAGTCCTGGCTATTGGTCCTTATGTTTCCTGGTTTCCTGGTTCTTCATGCCTTCCTTGTAATGCCTCCCTCAGTGATACCTCCAGTGTTTTGTTTTGTTTTGTTTTACTTTATTTACTTTAGAGAGAAAGAACATGAGTGGGGGGGGGAAGGGACAGAGGAATAGAATCTCAAGCAAACCCTGTTGAGCACGAGTGGGCTTGATCTCACAACCTGTGAGATCATGACCTGAGCTGAAACCACGAGTCCGATGCCCAACTGAATGAGCCACACAGGTGCCCCTCCAGTGTATCTTTTTTTAATGTAGTTATGTTTGATCCCAAAGTAATGTGCTTTAGATTGAAAAACTGTTTGGTTTCTGTAAATCTAGAGAGTTTTGTCATAGGTCAAAGAGGTTTCAAAACCAGAAATTAGTTACTCCTTTCTTTTTTTTTTTTCTTCTTTTTCTTCTAAGATTTTATTTATTTATTTGAGAGAGAGGCAGTGAGAGAGCATGAGCGAGGAGAAGGTCAGAGGGAGAAGCAGACTTCCCGTGGAGCCGGGAGCCTGATGCAGGACTCGATCCCGGGTCTCCGGGATCATGACCTGAGCTGAAGGCGGTCGTCCAACCAACTGAGCCACCCAGGCGTCCCAAGTTACTCCTTTCTTGTAAAAGAACTTTACGGTAAGTCTCAAATGTATCGTATGTCCAAAAAAAGAACTTGGTATTTTGTAGAGGGAAGTTCAGATTAGGAGATATGAAAGATCTATAATCTTATTTAGTGTTCTCAGTGCTCTTGATATATACATAGAGTAATTCTTAAAAATGGACTGTGGTGGCAAACTCCCTGGGATTCAGCTTGGACAAACTGCTTAACTTTGTTTTGTCGCAGTTCCCTCTTCTTAATGTGGTTATTGTGAGAAATTTTTTATGTGTTTATTTATATAATTGTGAGCAACACACACATTCATATGCGCATACACATGTATGTATGCAAACATATATACACAGTGTCTTATGTATGGCATTTAGAACAATCTAAGAACATGATAAGCACTGCATATCTTAGTTATTATTTATCTTTACAAATTAAAGTTAACACCATTCCTCAAATGCCTACCAGTACCACATCTTTCTCCTGAAAGTATTAAAATTTATTTTAAATGTTTATATCATAACTACACAATTCTTTTGTTTTCTTTTTGTAAATAGGTTTTTTGAACGAGCTGTTTGCTCAAGAAAAGAAACTCTCAATTTTTTCAGATCCAGAAAAAATAGATCAATTTAAAGTATTCTTCATAAAATGGCTATAAGAGGCAGCAAGTGCTAAGAAACATGAATTTATGGACATAGCCACATGCTTTTTTCCTTTCAGTTTGATTTAAATTTAATATCCTCCCACAATGGAAAATGATTTACAATAAAGAGATGAACTGGGAGGAATAGGAAAATGGAAACAAGATGTCATTTCTTTTACTATCCAACAGATTTACCATCTGTTTTAAAATGGTGTTTGACCATCTACAGTAAATGAAACAAAATGCTTTTTAAAATAATGTAATACTTTAAACTATTTTTACTACCAAACTCTCCCTCCCCTGTGAACACATTCATTTTACTGAGTTAAGGTTTATTTAAGTTCCACTTACATCTATGTTGTTTTTAGCTCATTTCATTTTTAAAAAAGCAATTGGTGAGTTTATTTCCCAGTTTAGCTGTTATAATAAAATATAAAAGGCATTTCTGTTTTGGCCTCTACTATAGCATTATCGAAAGCTATGAAAGTCACAGCAAAATATAGGACAGCATAAAATTAGAAACTGCTGGTATTTCTTTAGCAGCAGTTACTGCACTTGCAGTTTTCACCCCTCTTGCTACCAGCCCAAATCTGAGAGTCACTGCTTTGTACCAAACACCGAAACCTAAGTGCGTTGTTTTTTTATTTTTTCTAATTACACTTTTTATTTTCTTTCTTATTAATCTTCATTCATAAAAATGGTTCAGTAATGATCATAGAGATTATAAGAAACATAAATGAGTTTAATTTTTCTCATATAAAAATTTTTATTCAAACTTTTTAAATAACAGCTTTATTAAGGTATTATTCACATAGCATAAAATTTTACCCTTTTAAAGTATACAGTTCAATGGGTTTTTATCCACAGAGCTGTGTAACCATCATCATTATAAATTTAGAGCATTTTCTTCACTTCAAAAAGATACCCAGTGCTCGCTATGGTGAGTGCTGTGGTGTGTAAACCCAGCGATTCACAAACCTGTACCCCTGGGGCTAGTAATACATTATATGTTAATAAAAAATTTAAAAAAGAAACCCAGTGCTCATTAATAGTCACTCCTCATCCCCCATCCTCTAGCAATCATTAATCTACTTTCTGTCTCTGTGGAGTTACCTATTCTAGACATTTCATATAAATGGAATCATATAATATGTAGCTTTCTGTGACTTTTCTTTCACTTAGCAAAGTATTTTCAAGGTTTATCCATGTTGAAGCATGTATCAATATTTCATTCCTTTTTATTGCTCAGTAATATTCTATTATATGGATGTGACATGTTTATTCATTCACCAGCTGATGGATGCCTGAACTGCTTCCCACTTGTTCACAATGTTAAGACAATGCTGCTTTTAACATTCATGTATAAGGTCTTTTGTCTTTAAGATTTTATTTATTTTGGGGTGCCTGGGCAGCTCAGTGGGTTAAGCCTCTGCCTTTGGCTCAGGTCGTGATCTCAGGGTCCTGGGATGGAATCCCACATCGGGCTCTCTGCTCAGCAGGGAGCCTGCTTCCCCTCTCTCTCTGCCTGTCTTTCTGCCTACTTGTGATTTCTCTCTCTGTGTCAAATAAATAAAATTTAAAAAGATATTTTATTTTATTTATTTGATAGGGCAAGCACAAGCAGGTGGAGGGGCAGAGGCAGAGGGAGAAGCAGACACATGCTGAGCAGGGAGACTGACTGACTTGATCCCAGGACCCTGAGGTCATGACCTGAGTGGAAGGCAGATGCTTAACCATGGCGCCCTAAGGTGTTTTGTTTTGTTTTGTTTTAATTTTATTTTTAAGTAGTCTCTACCCCCAACATGGGGCTCAAACTTACAACCCCAAGATCAAGAGTCACATGCTCAGGGGACACCTGGGTGGCTCAGTCGGTTAAGCATCTGCCTTTGGCTTAGGTCATGATCCCAGGGCCCTAGGATTGAGCCCTGCATTGGGCTTCCTGCTTAGTAGGGGAGTCTGCTTCTCCCTTTCTCTCTGCCCCTGCTTGTGTTCTCTCACTCACTCTCTCTCTCAAAATAAAATAAAATAAAATAAAATCTTGAAAAAAAAAGTCACATGCTGTACCAACTGAGCCAACCAGGCACCTCCTTGTATAAGTTTTTATATGGTCATATATTTTCATTTTTCTTGAGTATATACATCAGAGTGAAATTGATGAATCATATGGTAACTTTATGTTTAACCTTTTGAGGAACTGCCAGGCTATCTTCCAAAATTAGGCCATACCATTTTACATTCCCACCAGCAGTGTGTGAGTGTACCAGTTTCTTCACATCCCCTATAACACTTACTGTCTTTTTGACTGTAGCTATCCTAATGGGTGTAAAGTGGCCTCTCATTGCAGTTTTGATTTGCATTCCCCTCATTGCTAATGATGTTGAGCATTTTTTCATTTGCTTATTGTCCATTTGTATGTCTTTGGAAGTATTTTCAAATACTTAAAAAAATTTTTTTTAAATGAAAAAACATTTAAAACCTGTTCAAATAGGTTCTAGTTCAGTTTGTTAGTATGAATTGTCATAGCTGGTTTACTAAAAACAAACATTTAAAATTGATTTACCTCAAGATGTTGTGCAGAAAAATGGGTAAAGGATAAACTGTCTAGACTGAGCCCCACTTAACAGAATGGCCTTCTTGTACTTCTGTGTGCCCCAACCCATGGTGATGAAGGCGCTCATCCTGGTGACATGCTATGTGTGTTGGCTTAGCGTTGTCCTTGTTGTAGTAGAGCAAAATGGGTGTCAGGCTGTCACCACTCACCCAGTTTTTTTTTGTTTTTTTTTTTTTTATTTGTCAGAGAGAGAGAGAGAGAGAGTGAGAGAGCACAAGCAGACAGAGTGGCAGGCAGAGGCAGAGGGAGAAGCAGGCTCCCCACCGAGCAAGGAGCCCGATGTGGGACTTGATCCCAGGACGCTGGGATCATGGCCTGAGCCGAAGGCAGCCGCCCAACCAACTGAGCCACCCAGGCGTCCCTCACCCAGTTTTTTTTAAAAGAAACTTTTACTAAGGGAACATCTTTGGATTATCTGTTTTTAAAACCTTCTGAACAATGATTTGGAGCATAAAGTAGGCTATGGCTGTGGACTTCAACACAACCATCAACAATTCTATTCAAGAAATTATAATTTACATCCATTCAAAGTTATAAATTCTAGTCTTTTTTTTTCCCCAATAAAAAGACCACTAACTTAAAAAAATTAGGGTTTTTATCTTACTAATGGGTTTGACTATATTATATATTCTGGATACAACTTCTATATCAGATATGTGGTTTGCAGATACTTTTTCCCATATTGTGGGTTGTCTTACTTTTTTTATGGTATTTTTGAAGCACTAAATTTTTTTATTTTGATGAAGTCCAGTTTATCTTTTTTTTCCCCTTTGTTTGCTTGTGCTTTAGTGTCATCTCTAAGAAAACCATTTCCTAACCCAAGCCTGCAAGAATTTATTTCTTTTTTTTTCTAAGAGTTTTACAGTTTTAGCTTTTACATTTGTCATCTCTTTTGAGTTAATTATTGTATATGGTGTGAAGTAGGAGTGCAAATTAATTTTTTTTGAAGATTTTATTTATTTGAGAGAGAGAGTGCACACAGGAGCAGGGGGAGGAGGAGAGGGAGAGGGAGAAGCAGACTCCCCTCTGAGCAGGCAATGTGGGCTCCAACCTAGGACCTGGGGATCATGACCTCTGCTGAAGGCGGACCCTTAACCAACTGAGCCACCCAGGTGCCCTCAAATTAATTTTTTATATGGATATCCAGTTTATTGAAAGACTGTCTCTTTCCCATTGAATTTTCTTGACAACTTCCTTGAAAATCAATTGACCAGAAATGTAAGCATTTACATTTCTAGTCCATTGATCTACATATCTGTCTATACCAGTACCGAACTTCCTAATTTCTGGCTTTATGTTATGTTTTGAAATCAGGAAGTGTCAGGACTCCAACTTTATTCTCTTTTTCAAGATTGTTTTGGCTATTTTGGGTTTCATTTCTGTATGAATTTTGGGATCAGCTTGACAATTTCTACAGTTTTGTGTGGCTTTCATATCTTTATGCATATATAAATATATCTTCTACAACACATGAATATATTAAAACAAAATTATAATGATATTATGTTTTTCTGCAACTTTCTTTTCTCCCCCACATTTTATTATGAAAATTTTCAAACAGAGATAATGAAAGAATTGTAGTAAACACCCAAACACACTGCCCTCTCCATCTCCCACCCCAGTCTGTATTCCACAGGAGACATTTTGGTCTATTTGCTTCATCATATAAGTAGCCATTCCTAGCCATAACCACCTACTCCATGTATCCATCAAACCATCTTATTTTGTGCATTTCTTTTTTTTTTTTTTTGAGATTTTATTTATTTATTTGACAGACAGTGATCACAAGTAGTCAAGAGAGGCAGGCAGAGAGAGAGGGAGGAGGAAGCAGACACCCTGCTCAGCAGAGAGCCCAATGTGGGGCTTGATCCCAGACCCTGGGATCATGACCTGAGCCGAAGGCAGAGGCTTTAACCCACTGAACCACCCAGGCACCCCATTATTTTGTGCATTCCAAAGCAAATCACATATAACAGTATACTTCACCTTTAAATATGTCATCATACATATTGTTAACTAAGGATCCATTTTTTAAAGATATGAGGATATTTAATTTTTTAAAAATGTTATTTATTTGAGAGAGAGAGAGAGAACAAGAGCAGGGGGAGGGGCAGAAGGAGTAGCAGACTCCAGGGAGTCTGCTACTTACCAGGTAGCTTACCAGTCACTTACCAGGGAGCCCAATGCAGGGCTCAACCCCAGGACTCTGGGATCATGACCTGAGCCGAAGGCAGATGCTTAACTGATTGAGCCACCCAGCATTTAATTTTTTTTAATAACTTTTTTATACAAAGTAAAATGCACAAATCTTGAGTGTGTACCTTATGAGTTTTGACAAATATGTTCACCTGTGTAACCCTAATCCTTTTTAAGATCTAGAACATTTTCATCACCCCCAAAAGATTCTGCATGCCCTTTCCCATTCAATTTCTGTCCCTAACCCTTGTGAAAAGAAAATCAGTATTCCAATTTTTTAAAAACAAGTATTTAACATAAAAATGTGACTTTTAGGGCTACTTAGGTGGCTCAGTTGGTTGAGTGTCTGACTCTCGATCTCAGCTCAGGTCTTGATCCTGCAGTCCTGAGTTTGAGTCCCATGTTGGGCTCTGCGCTGGGTGTGGGGCCTACTTTAAGAAAAAAATGTAACTTTTAAAAATTATAAAAAAGCAAGTGGTTAGAGCTTTAAAATTGGAAGAGACCTATGTTAAGGATCTTAAGGGGACCCTCATGCACTGTTGGTGGGAAGGAAAATTGGTGCAGCTACTGTGGAAAACAATATGGAAGTTCTTCAAAGAATTAAAAGTAGAACTACCGTATAATCTAGCTATTCCACTTATGCATATTTATCTGGAAAAAACACCCAATTCAGAAAGATATGTGCATCCCTTTGTTCATCTTATAATAGTCAAGATATGGAAACAACCTAAGTGTCCATCAGTAGATGAATAGATAAAGAAGATGTAGTGTATGTACACACACTGGAATACTACTCAGCCACTAAAAGGAATGAAATCTTACTACTTGCAACAACATGGATGGACTTTGAGGAAATCATGCTAGGAAAAATAAGTCAGAGAAAGACAAATTGTATGATTTCACTTGTATGTAGAGTAAAAAAAAAATGAACAAACAAAATGAAGCAAAACTCTCAGATAGAGAGAACAGAATGGCATTTACCAGAAGGGTGGTGGATTGGGAAGTTGGGCAAAATAGGTGAAGTACAAACTTCCAGTTATAAAATAAATAAATCGGGGCACCTGGGTGGCTCAGTTGGTTGAGCGACTGCCTTCGGCTCAGGTCATGATCCCAGACTTCCAGGATCGAGTCCCGCATCGGGCTCCCAGCATCTTGGGGAGTCTGCTTCTCCCTCTGACCTTCTCCCCTCTCATGCTCTCTCTCACTCATTCTCTCTCAAATAAATAAATAAAATCTCAAAAAAAATAAAAATAAAAAAATAAATCCCAAGGTTGTAACATATATCATGGTAAGTATAGTCAATGATATTGTAATGCATACCTGAAGATTGTCAGGAGGAGATTAAATTCTAAAAGTTAACTTTCTAGGGAATAGATAGTAACTAGATTTATTGTGGTGATCACAGTGTATACACATATCAAATTGTTATGTTGTATACCTGAAATCAGTATGTTATGTGTCAATTATACTTCAATAAAAACATTAAAAAATGTGTAGAGGGTGAGATCATATATTTGAATCTGTAGCTTCATGTATGATGAACTAGCCTTGAGACCTTTGTCATCCAAGATGGTAGTCACTAACCGCATGTCACTACCGAACGCTTGAAATGTAGTTTGTTTGAATTTGAATTGTGCTAATAAGGTATAAAATATACACCAGATTCCTAAGACTTAGTACAAAAAAAATGTAAACTATCTCCCAAATTATTTTTTTGTTGATTGCATTTTGCAGTGATAGTCATTTTGGGTATATTGAATAATATAATATATAATATTATATATTATATATATATATATATTATATATATATATAATATAATATAATAATAAAATATATTATTAAAATTAATTTCATTGTTTCCTTTTGCTATTCTTTAAAAAAAAGATTTAATTTATTTATTTGTCAGAGAGAGAGAGCATGCACAAGCAGGCAGAGTGGCAGGCAGAGGCAGAGAGATAAGCAAGCTCCCCACTGAGCAAGGAGCCCAATGTGGGACTTGATCCCAGGACCCTAGGGTCAGGACCTGAGCCGAAGGCAGCAGGTTAACCCACTGAGCCACTTAGGCATCTCCTTTTGCTGTTCTTAATGTAGCTACTTAAAACTTAAAATTACACATGTGACATAATTAAATTTCTTTTGGACAGTGTTACTCTGAATTAAAAGATGAAGATCCTAATATTTAATAGTTGCATAATAGTCTTTAATAGGGATATAAATTCATTTACCATTTTCCACTGATTACATTCAGGGTTTTGTAGCTTGTTTTATTTGTATGTTATACCAGTATGTCAGTTGTCTTTTGCTGGGAAACAAAATCATCTAAATTTAGTGGTTTAAAACAATGGACATTGTTTCTCATAATTCTTTTTTTTTTTTTAAGAAATCAGGATTTTATTTTATTTTATTTTTAAAGATTTTATTTATTTATTTGACAGAGGGAGAGATCACAAGTAGGCAGAGAGGCAGGCAGAGAGAGAGAGAGGGAGAAGCAGGGTCCCCGCTGAGCAGAGAGCCCAATACGGGGCTTGATCCCAGGACCCTGAGATCATGATCTGAGCTGAAGGCAAAGGCCTAACCCACCTAGCTACCCAGGCACCCCTATTTCTCATAATTCTGAGGGTAGTTGTAGTCTGGGGCACCTCAGCTGGGACTGGATGATTTAGGATGGCCTCAGTCATATATCTGGGGGCCTCAGCTAGAATGGTTGGGATAACCAGAGGCTTCTTTACATGATCTTTCATTCTCCAGGAGGCTGGTTTGGGGTTATGTTCACCCAGTGGTGGAAGGGTTCCTAGCAGCGAGAGAGAGCAAGTTCCAATATGCAATTATTATACCTTCTGCTTGTGCCACATTTGTACCCTCCCATTGGCCAAAGGACGTCACCTGGCCAAGTCTAGGATTCAAGGGTATAGAGAAATAGACTTACCTCTCCAGTAGGTAAAGACTTTACTTCACCAGGAAGGAAAAGCAAATCACTTTGCAAAAAAGGTAAGTATGGCAGGAATTATAGGGAGCTACATATATGCAGTGAAAGTCCAATAATTACTGCTGGGGAGCTCTGTTATGTTGAACTTCTCCCTTCTCCCTGAAACCAACATGGCACAGTTAGCAGGTGAGGCCCCAGTATGAGGCAGAAAAGAAAAAAGTTCAGAGTCAGGAGGAAGCAGTAAGGCCCCGGTGAATGCCCTGGACTCTGACCAATTACTTTAACCACTCCTCCTAAGAACAGAGGGACCCAGGAAAGCCTTTTTAGGTTGGTAACATGAGGAGACTGGGCAGAAGTGTTTTCTTCCCTGAAATCTACAAAAGTGAACCTTATGCCTCACATGTAATCAAAATGGTCCGCAGAGTAAAAATTGAGGTGAGGTTTTGATGGCTGTGGCTAGGGCCATTGTCCCCTTAAGTCTATTTGTGTTCCATGAATGTTCTTTTCCATGACATTCCATGAATGTCTATTCCATGAATAACTTTTAAAATCCTACTTCCTCAGAATTTCTCGTTAGAAACTTCAAGAATTACTTTTACGGTGGGTGCCTGGGTGTCTCAGTTATTAAGCCTCTGCCTTTGACTCAGGTCACGATCCCAGGCCCTGGGATTAAGCCCCACATCAGGCTCCCTGCTCAGCGGGGAGCCTGCTTTTCCCTCCCCAGCTTGGACTCTCTCTCTCTCTCTGTCAAATAAATTAGAGAAATTAAAAAAAAAGAATTACCTTTAGGGTATTTGACCCTGCCGCTGGTATCTTCCATAAATATCATTGTTTCAAGATCTTTCTTGAGGTGGTTTTGCTAGGACATAATTCTAGGTTGACAGTTATTTTCCTCTCAGACTTTAGAGATATTACCAGACATACCTCAGAGATATTGCAGGTTTGATTCCAGACCATGGCAGTAAAGCAAATATCTCAATAAAGCAAATCAAATTAATTTTTTGGTTTCCCAGTGCATATAAAATTTGTTTATGCTAATGAAGTATACAATAGCATTATGTCTAAAAATACAATGGGCATACATTAATTAAAAAATACTTTAGGGGGACGCCTGGGTGGCTCAGGTGGTTAAGCAGCTGCCTTCGGCTCAGGTCATGATCCCAGCGTCCTGGGATCGAGTCCCACATCGGGCTCCTTGCATGGCGGGGAGCCTGCTTCTCCCTCTGCCTCTGTCTACCAGTGCTCACTCTCTCTCTCTCTCTCTCTCTGACAAATAAATAAATAAAAAATCTTAAAAAAATACTTTAGGAACATCTGGGTGGCTCAGTTGGTTTACTGTCTGATTCTTGATTTCAGCTCAGGCCATGATCTCAGGGTCATGGGATTGAGCCCTGCATCGGGCTCTGTGCTGGATGTGGAGCCTGCTTAAGATTCTCTCTCTCTCAGGATGCCTGGATGGCTCAGTCAGTTAAGCGCCCACCGATGGCTTGGGCCATGATCCCAGGGTCCTGGTCTTGAGCCCCAAATTGGGAGCCTGCTTCTTCCTCTGCCTGCTCTGCCTGCCGCTCTTCCTAGTTGTACTCTCTCTCTCTGACAAATAAGCAAAATATTAAAAAAATAAAAATAAAAATGCCCTTTCTCCTTCTGCCCCTCCTTCCTCTAAGAAAAACTTTATTGCTAGAAAATCCTAACCATCATCTGAGTTTTCAGTAAGTCATAACCTTTTTGCTGGTGGAGGGTCTTGCCTCCATGTTGATGGCTGAGGACTGAACAGAGTGGCGATTGCTAAAGATTGGGGTGGCTGGTGGCTGTGGCAATTTCTTAACATAAAAGAGCAGTGAAGCTTGTTGCCATGTCAATTGACACTCTTCCTTTCATAGGATGATTTCTCTGTAATATGTGATGCTGTTTGATAGCATTTTGCCTACAGTAGAGCTTCTTTCATACTTGGACTCAATTGTCTCAAGCCCTGTGACTCTTTGATCAACAAAGTTTATGAATATTCTAAACCATTTGTTGTCATTTCAATAGTCTTCACAGTATCTTTACCAGGAGTAGATTCCATCTCAAAAAAACCACTCTCTTTGCTCATCCATAAGAAAGAAGTCCTCATTCACTTCTTTTTATCATGAGATTGCAGCAATTTACCACATCTTCAGCCTCCAGTAGTAACATCAAAGAACACTGGTCACTATAACAAATATAATAATAGTGGAAAAGTTTAACATACTGTGAGAATTATGAAATGTAACACAGAGACAAGAAATAAGCAAATTTTATTAGAAAATCGTGCTGATAGACTTGCTCAGTGCAGGGTTGTTTTCAACCTTCAATTTGTTTAAAAAAATGCAGTATTTGTGGAACACAGTAAACTGAAGCGCAATAAAATGAAGTATGTATTTCACTATCTTCTGGCTTCTGCTGTTGCTGGAATGTCCTATCACTTTCATTTGTTTTTTTGTAGATAAGTTGTCTTTCTTTCTGCTGTTACAGGATGATCTTCTGTTATTTGGTTTCTGTCGTTTCACTATGATGTATCTTGAGTGGATTTCTTTTCATTTCTTTACATTGGGAATCATAGTTTCTTCAAACTAAGAATTTGAGTTTTGTTAATTCTGGAAAATTCTCAGTCATAATTTTTCAAATATGGCCTCTGTTCCTTTTTCTCCATTTTCTTCTTCTGGAACTCCAAATGTACATTGGGCCTTTGCACTTTATCGTCAATGATACTTTCTTTTTTTCATCCTTTCCATTTCTTTGCGTCTGTGTTACATTCTAGGTAACTTCTTTGGGCTGTCTTCTAGGTAATGATTCCACTGAACTGTTCAGCTATTTAATCTTTGCATTGATTTTGTACTTTCAAATATATATGTATATATATATTTCATTTCAGAAATTCTGATTGTCTAATCACTAACCACTCTCATGCTATATTTTAACTAAGTTACGCTGCTTACAATTGCCCGTATGTTGGTAGTAGTTAAAGCTGGATAATGGGTATGTGGGGGATTCATTATACATTTTCATCTACTTTTTTGATATGTTAAGTAATTTCCATAACAATTTAAAAATTGGAGGTGGGGAAAATCATGACACTTTAAAAGGTTGGAAACAAACAATAGGCCATATGAAAACAACTTAAACTGGGTCACGGAGAAGACAGAATTGTGATGTGTGGAACTTTTCTCCAGATGCAGTGAAGGATTCCGAATGGGAAGAGGACAGCAGGAAGGGAGGCTGTGGATATGTGAGATATGGAAAAGAAGTTGGAAATAGGAAATGAATTCTAAGTCTTGGTGGGAGGACACAAACAGTCTATTCATTTTTCCATGGGGACTAAAATCAGAGAGTCATTGAGAATCATTTCCTATGCTACCTTCTTTGAATAAGTTGGTTGCTGGTGTTGGTTTCAGGGATTTTGGTAAGGTGAAAACTCTGGGTTCTGCCAGGGAGCATCACTGCCCCATTCTAGCTAGTCCGCTATAGCCAGTGTGACTTCTTGACTTAGCTGGTGTAACCACCAACCAATCCATGTCTTGTTGCTAAGAAAAAAATGCATAAGAGGTGATGAAGAATAGTTTAGACTTTCTTTCTTAGGTGACATAATTTTCTCTTCCCACTTTCTCTCATGAAAATTTGGAGAAAAATTTTGTTAAAATCAGTAGAGCCTCACATTCAAGGATTTTCCACACACAAAACAATGCCTAAAATATGTCTTTGGAATCACCAAGGTTTCTCTTGTAAACATTTTAATAACACTTCACTTCTCTCTTTAAAAAATGTGGTGGTTTGTGTCATGTTATTAGATCTTTACAGCAACTCTCTTGGGTGAAGCGGTAATAATTAAGTCATTTTGCAAAAGTAAGAAAAAACAGTACTTTTTTGCTCTACTTTAGTAGCTTTGGGTTCCTTTAGTTTGACATCTCATACCTGGCACATGGTGGGGCCCCTCAATAAATATTTGTTGGATGAATGCCATTTAAAATATGGTTGGATTTATGAGATTTTAAAATTTTATGTATAGTTTTTTAAGAAATGAGATTCTCTTGTGGCTCCCTGCAATATAATCTTTTCAAGTAGGAAGAAATCTCTGCAGTGACTTAAGTAAATTTTTATTTGGAAAAACTGAGTTAGAAATGTCCCTTTGAGCTGTTCTCCACCCCTAAAAAGCTATCACATATAATTGACAACCTCATTGGCTACATATTTTTTTCAGACATGATAAAATAATATTGTAATGAAAAACTTATCTTGGAAGTTTTAAGGGAAAAACACTTTTAAGTCATTAAAATGTAAATCAGCACAATAACTTTACTACTTTAGAATAAATTTTGGTGTATGAAAAGCTTGATAGTGAACTGTAGTAGGATTAATCACACTCTTTATCATTTACTGAGTGGTACTTGAAACCATTATAAATGGGAAAATAAAGGTATTATAATTGTATTGCTGTGAGATTAACAATTTTCAGTTATTTAAAACATTACAAGAAAGACACACATGAGGGCGCTCTAATCAGTCAGAAACTGGAAGTGCATAAGCATTTCTTGCTAGGACTTAGATTTTTAGTAAGTCAAAACCAATACTATACAGAAATACTGATGGAAGAATTAAGGCCCAAAGATATTGTGACTTTGTATGCCCTATTATTTAGAGTAAATAGAGTATTAGTATTTTTTTTAAAGATTTTATTTATTTGTCAGAGAGAGCGAGAGAGAGAGCAAGCGAGCACAGGCAGACAGAGCACAGGCAGACAGAGTGGCAGGCAGAGGCAGAGGGAGAAGCAGGCTCCCTGCCGAGCAAGGAGCCCGATGTGGGACTCGATCCCAGGACGCCGGGATCATGACCTGAGCCGAAGGCAGCCGCTCAACCAACTGAGCCACCCAGGCGTCCCTAGAGTATTAGTATTTTTTGAAAGATTGTACAACAGTCTCCTTTCAGTGAATTTATGCTGGAGACTTGACTCTTTCCCTGGCAACTTTTTAAAAAAATATTTTATTTATTTATTTGACAGAGATCACAAGCAGGCAGAGAGGCAGGCAGAGAGAGAGAGAGGAGGAAGCAGGCTCCCTGCTGAGCAGAGAGCCCGATGCGGGGCTTGATCCCAGGACCCTGGGATCATGACCCAAGCAGAAGGCAGAGGCTTTAACCCACTGAGCCACCCAGGCACCCTCCTGGCAACTTCTTAACTCAAATCTTTACCCAGGGTACTGTATAACTTTTATAAACTGTGTAGAAACAATTATTTAGAATGTTTATTTTTATGAATATATGCTCCACAAAGTGTTGTGGTTTTTTTTAAAGATTTATTCCTTTTTCTTTTTTTTTTATTTGAGAGAGAGTGAAAGTGAGAGAGATTAGAGGGAGAGGGAGAAGCAGACTTGCTTCTGAGTGGAAATCCCGATGTAGGGCTCAATCCCAGGACCCTGAATCATGACCTGAGCTGAAGGGAGACATTTAACCAACTGGGCCACCCAGGTGCCCCTGTTTTTTTTCTTTTTTTAAAATCTAACACCACATTAAAAAATAACAAAAAGATAAATGCAACACCACATGTGTTTTATTGTTTAGAATACAGAGGATCTCTATGTCTTGCTATTTACAAAGTAATTTTGTTGACTCAATTCAGCTTCTCTCTTCACCTTTGTTTTTTAAAAATTTTAAAAAAAATTTTTAGAAATTTTTATAATTTTAAAACATTCTTCATTTAAATTCTGTTTAGTTAACATATACTGTATTATTAGGTACTGGGGTAGAATTTAGTCATTCATCAGTTGCATCTAACACCCAGTGCTCATAACATCAAGTGCCCTCCTTAATGCCCATTCACCCAATTACTCTTTCTTCATACCCACCTCCCCACCAGCAATTCAGTTTGTTTACTAGAGTTCAGCATCTCTTATGGTTTGCCTTCCTCTCTATTTTCATCTTATTTTATTTTTCCTTCCCTTCCCCTATGTTAATCTGTTTTTGTTTCTTAAATTCCACATATGAGGGGTGCCTGGATGGCTCAGTGGGTTAAAGCCTCTGCCTTCGGCTCAGGTCATGATCCCAGGGTCCTGAGATCAAGCCCCAGGTCAGGCTCTCTGCTCAGTGGGGAGCCTGCTTCTCCCTCTCTCTCTACCTGCCTCTCTGCCTACTTATGATCTCTCTCTGTCAAATAATTAAATAAAATCTTTTTTAAAAATTCCACATATGAATGAATCATATAGTATTTATCTTTCTCCAACTTATTTCATTAGCATAAGACCCTTTAGTTCCATCCACATTGTGGCAAATGTCAAGATTTCATTCTTTTTGATGGCTGAGTAATATTCCAGTGTGTGCGTGCGTGTGTGTGTGTACATGTGTGTGTGTTCACTTCTTCTTGTCTCTGACCCTCACCCTTCTCCCAAAGTCCTGAACAGAGTTGGGGGCAGATGGTAACGTTGTCATCATCTCTGGGGCAAGAGTGAGTATACAAGTCATTGAGAGTCCAGCCAAGCTTCCCTGGGTTTGGGAGGAAGAGCTGCCACCCTCCCCAGCTATGCATTCTGCTTGTCTGCTCTGGCATCCCCAACCCTCACCAGGGGCCCCGCAAGTCAGGGCTGGGTTGTCACCAAGTGTTCAGACAGGATATGGTGAAAATGGAGCTGCACTGAGCCTACCCCTTCCCTGTAAGAGCTAGTCTTGGGTGTTCCCTGGGGATGCTTCAAGACTAGAAGTTCCTAGACCTTTCTAAGGCTAAATGTCCTGTGTAAACACAGGTACTCCAGCAATAGCACAAATCAGGGGTGATCACTTGACACAGGCCCTCTCGTTTCTTCCAAAGCACTCAGTGTGCTGGTTCCCCGTTGGGCCTTGTGAGCTTGCCTGGCACTCGTATATACCACATCTTATTTAACTATTCGTCTGTCAATGGACTTCTGGACTCTTTCCGTATTTTGGACATTATTATATAAATACTGTGGTGCATATGCCCCTTTGAATCCCTTTGTTTGTTTCTTTTGGATAAATATCTAGTAATGCAATTCCTGGGTCATAGGGTGGCTCTAAGTAATCTCTACACCCAACATGAGACTCGAATCCTGGACCCTGAGATCACGAGTCGCATGCTCCTCCAAATGAGTCAGCCAAGTATCCCCACAAAGTGTTAATTGTGCTTTATTTATACTTAAACCTGATTCTCAACTGATTTTTGTGGTTACGATACTTAATCTTTTCACCATCTTTGAATCTTTGATATATTCTTAGTTTGTTCTTTGACTTTCATATAAATATAAGGTCACCAGGCTGCCTGTGGAATTTTCAGAGAGAAGGCTTAGAAACATCTAATAAAAGATTTTATTAGAGAGGAACTATAATAAGAATATAGAATATAGATACTCCCATACCCTAAATCAGTCTGTATATGACAGTATTTGTTTTATAGGCAAATTTTCTTCAACTTAAGTGCTACCATTGTCATAGGAAGATTTCCTTCATTAGGCACCCCATACAACTTGGCCAGTTCCACATTTCTACTTTTGCAAAGGATTTCTTTCCTTAAATATTAAACTCACTTTTTTTTCAAAAACAAAGTAAAAAATGAAACAGAACAAAACCTAGGGCTCTCAAGAAATAAGATCTCTCGGGCACCTGGGTGGCTCAGTCGTTAAGCAGTTGCCTTTGGTTCAGGTCATGATCCCAGGACCCTGGATCATGACCTGAACCAAGGCAACCCAGGACCCTGGGATCAAGGCCCACATCAGGCTCTCTGCTCAAAGGGAAGCCTGCTTCTTCCTCTCCTGCTCTCCCTGCTTGTGCTCCCTCTCTCTTTGTGTCTCTCTCTGTCAAATAAATAAATAAAATCTTAAAAAAAAAAAAAGAAATAAGATCTCTCATTTAAGGGGTTAGATGGTGAAAAAGAAAGTCTGTTATGAATCTTATTTTCTGATTTTTCTTATTAATGACATATATATGTATATATGGCATGGCTATACATTTGGTCCCTGATTTATTTGTATTTTATGAATCAGAAATTAAGCCTTTTCCAGTCCCTGAAGGTACTTGGCACTACTTTAATACAAAGCATGGGATTTATTATTTATTTATTTATTTATTTAAATAAGCTCTATACCTAATGTGGGGCTTGAACTTATGACTCCGAGATCAAGACTACTGACTGACCCAGCCAGGCACCCCAAAGTGATTTTTTTTTTTTTTTAAGATTTTATTTATTTATTTGACAGACAGATTACAAGTAGACAAGAGAGGCAGGCAGGGAGAGAGAGGAGGAAGCAGGCTCTCCGTGGAGCAGAGAGCCCGATGTGGGGCTCGATCCCAGGACCCTGGGATCATGACCTGAGCTGAAAGCAGAGGCTTTAACCCACTGAGCCACCCAGGCGCCCCCCCCAAAGTGATTTTTAAATCAGGGATGCAAATACTAGATAACATTATAAATACTAAAAGTTGTGTTTCTGGGGCGCCTGGGTGGCTCAGCGGGTTAAAGCCTCTGTTTTCGGCTCAGGTCATGAT